>JAXIVJ010000941.1:30000-165487 GCA_036785665.1 Chirona hameri | reverse complement strand
TAGCGATTGTACAGTTTGGATCCACGGTATATGAAGGTGCGCTTTCCATGGTTGTTGCGGGGACGAACAAGCGATAGGTGAGATGATTGTCGCGTTTGTCGCAAGCCTGATTGATGGTTAAATGACAGGCTTTGGCGCAGTCCGACCGGCAGGTTTAATGTTAAAACCTTGTGCATCATACATAAATCAAAATATTCTACAAGTTTCGGAACAGTGAGCCAGCCTAACTCCTTTAGGACATCTGAAACATGATCGTATTTCCGGCGACCAGAAATGACTCGTGCAGCAAAGTTGAGCACCTTTTGCAGTTCCTGAATTACACTTTGGCTAGCACTACCATATACTTGAGTACAATATCTAATGTGAGCGATCACCAGAGAATCCACAATACGGGGCAGGACAGAAGCTGGCAGAACGTGTTTGGCATGGAGAAATCCGATAAGAATACCAAAACATCGGTGTATGACATGTTTCACGTGCGGTTGCCACGACAGAGTTGAGTCCATAATCATACCTAAATTCTTAACACTTTCCGAGCACAACAGGTCCACACCCATAAATCTCACCTTCGGCATAATTCCTATCCGAGCAATCTGACGCCTGTCACCACATACCATCAGTTCTGTTTTAGCTGCATTAACCATCATCCCGTTTTGCAAAAACCAGTTGCTCAAAATGCCTAGAACGTGCTCCATGGCACTCTCCATGTCTCGTATTTGGCCACGTGGTCCCGTAATAGCTAATTGTGTGTCATCTGCATATCGAATGCGAGTGACGCGGAAGCCACTAATAGAAGACGGGATGTAAGATGCAATGTCATTACTTAAGATGTTAAACAACAAACTTCCTAAAACTGTACCCTGGAAGCAGCCTATTGATATTGGTAATGATTTGGATAGACTTTCCCCTACGCGCACTTTTTGAGTATGACCTTCAAGGTAGCTTTTAAACCATCCAGTTCTGACCTGTAAAAGCTCTAATTTTTCAGAATAGTGCTATGGTCGACAACATCAAAACAACGACTCAAATCCAATAGAGCTAGTAAAAAAAATTATGATCTATCCATTCCCTTAATAATTTCGTCTGTCATGGACAGGAGCGCTGTAGACGTGGAATGGTTTGAAAGGAAACCATGCTGATCATTACTAAATAAACAATTATCCTTCATATATGTTGTGAGTTGAACGTGCACGATTTTCTCAACGATTTTGCAAATTAAACTTACAATTGTGATGGGTCTGAAATTCGCCGGATCCGAAGGGTCGTTCCTTTTATACAGCGGGAGGACTTCCGCCCTCTTCCAGCTTTCTGGCACGGTTTCCGTAACGATACTGGTATTTATTATTCGGAGCAAAGATCGGCCCACAATGCAAAAACTCATCTTCAAAATTTTGAGCGGAACGTCACCGTCAATGCAAGAGTTTGCATTTGGAATGGCGAAGATGACATTTTTAAGCTGATCCAATGTCACCGGAGTCAGCGTCAGCGCACTAGCGTTAACACGAGGCAGGCGCACATTTAGTGGCTCCATACCGGAGCGCCGAAACTGGGACATAACGCTCTCCCTCGTTCGCCTGCCTATGGAAACGAAGTAATCATTGATTTCGTCTGTGGTCAAATTTTCCGGGTCAACACGATGACCACGTTTCGGGGCAATTACCGGTTTCAGCTGTTGAAAAAGGGTCGCCGGTGACGATTCGTCAACTTTCTACTTTATGCTATCTCGCATGTCCCTTCTGATTGCCCTTTTTGCCTGAACATTGAGAACTTTGTAAGCATTCATGTCCCCAACAGTTTTCGCTGACCGTCTTTCATTCATCAACTCTAATGTTTCGTCAGATACCGGTGGAGGTGAAGGGTTATGAACTCTAAACCTGCGCAAAGGGGCGTGCTCGTTCAAATTTTGTATCATTACGGAAGATAAATTATTCCATTGCTGCTCACAAGAATCGCTACTACGCACAGCAGAGTTCCAATCAATGAGCCTCAAATCCTCCAGAAAGGCGTGGGCATCGAAAGCGCGCCAGTTACGTGAAGTTCAATATTGAGGTGCAACTTTTGCCCGCTGGATGGTGGTCAGCACAGACACACGCCTATGGTGAACAGCATAATCACACATCTCGACAGTGACATCTGGTGGATTAGTTGCACAGCAGAGCGCATCAGACAGCATGATCACATCGAGAATCGACTGAGTATCGCCACGGATAAATGTCGGCTCATTTACCTGGCAATGCAAGCCATATTTTTCCAGTTCTACTAATCGCGAGTGAGCCACTGGGTTACGCCATACTTGCCGCGAATGTCGTGCATCCATATTTGGTATATTATTCCAAATCTGGTAGTGACCTTCATTTGTTGGTATGTTTTCTAGTTTTTATAGTATATTTTTAGTATATACTAAAAAAAAATTGGAGTACCCAGTGTTCTATTGCCCTGCGCCAGCCCCACCGTTACCAAACTGTCTCCTACTGCAACTGTCTTATATACAAGATGCGCTCATGGCTCTTGCTACAAAACTCTGTTAATGTACCTACACACAGTTATAATACCAGGATTAATCAGCATAGAAGGTAATGATACATTAAGTGAGTTGTTAAAAACATGTACACCTACCTTGAGCTGGACGTTGCTGCATAAGGCATTCCGACCACTTCAACTGCAAACTTCCATCAATCAGACAGCGACTGACTGTCTTGGAAAATTTTCCGCACTGGCTGACCTTTGCCATGGCTTTTTCTTGTATGTTTGTAAATGTTTTGCTATGTACCCTTCCAAGAACATCCTGTGTAGCCACATGTACACTTCTTCCTTACACGTGTTTTCTTTCCCATTAGCTCTTTGTCCTCGTTTTCTGCCCTGCCAGTTGCACTCTGATTCGCGCCCCAACTCGTGGGTAAACGAGTCTGGCGCCTCTTTCCTCCGCTCGTATCCATTCTTAAATGAAATGATGCACATATGCAATTTACACGAGCCACAATCAACAAAATCACGAAAAAATCACGTGCTTGTCACACAAAAACGGCTCGTACAAAAACCCGCGAGACGGCTCGGAATTCAAAACAGTTCAAGATCTGTCCAATCCAACGAAAAACGCAAGGTTCTATTTTCTTCTAAATTAGCTGACGTCATTAGCCCAATTTCGTGTCAAATCCAACGGAGACCATTTTAGTTCCAACCATCTTCAGTTCATAGCGCCGGTCATCGCAAGACGGCCACTGGTCGTCCATTGGATTTTGCATTGGTCTACTCTGACGAGCCAACACGTCCTCGAAGGTTTTTAGTACCAATAGCTACTAAGATGGGAAACGGTTTTTAGTACGGATTATTACTAAGCGTTGCGAAGTTTAGTATCATTTCGTCCTAATCAGTGAATGCGCTCGTTAGCGTTGGAAGGCCGGAAAGGGTGAATTTAGTGGCGTAAGTAAATTCATGATTCTGAGGAATCAGAATGGATTGGATTAGGATGCATTTGAGTATTTTATCTACCGTGGTTGGATGTGTTGAGACTTCAGTGATTTGCCGTTAGTTATAGTTATCTTGGCCATGACCGCCATTTCTGTAGCGTCTTTGGTCAGGGACTTGGTCAGGGTCAGGGCCATTTCTGTAGCATAGGCAGCGTCTTGAGTTACCTTCAAGTGTGACACCATTGGCCGACTAATACCGTTATATGTACCTAAGTGATGTTTGTGTAGCACTACTACATTGCTGTTATTAACAGACACTCAAGACGCTGTGTTAGTACTCAGTGTTGACAAATGGGTGCAAAATGGGTGGGGGTGGACAGTGGGTTGGGGGGGCCAAATACAGCGGCATATTTCCAAAAGGTTGTTGAGCGAGGGTAGCAGGCTGTCAGCGAAAAAGTTGTTGACATGGTAGGCAGGGGCGTCAGCCAGCAAATTTTTTGGAGTGGTGGGTCGGCTGAAATGACGGCAAAAATGTATTCCCATTTGTATGCCTTTGCACCATTTTTAATGTGGTTTTCATGTTATAGTAGGTACTTGTTATTAAAGGAAATAGTTTACCTTTTGAAATGTTTACCCAACACAATTTGATTATATTTTTAATACAATTTCTTTTATATTGTCAAAAATGGCCTTATATCGCGCTTATTCAGGGCAGAAGGCCGTAAATTTGTATTGTGTATCAAAACTATATGCATACTCTCTGAGTTAGAGTCAGCTGACGTCACATGAATGTAAAAAATGGTTCATCCAATCAGATTCAAAAGTAGTCACGTGAAGATAGATTCGCATTGGAGATGTGCCAACCGGTGGCAGGCGATTCGCTTGCCAGCACCAGCTGCAAGCTGATTGGCTGATGGTATAGCCTCTGCCCGGGCTAGAACCAGTACAACATTCTTTCGCCAGCACCGCATTCCTTCGCTAAAAACTCAAATATATTCGGCTGGAGAGTCTTCAGTAAAGAAAACTTGCAGATAGGGGTTTCCCAACACGGGCTACAAATATGCTATCTCAGTTTAAACTAATGTTGAAGGTGAACAATTTCCTTTAAGCCAAGTGGCAATTTTTTTTACAGGTTTGCATGATAAAACCCAGAAATCTGGGCGGCGGGCCTTGTAGAGGATAAGAAGCTAAACATGTGATTTGTTCAATTCACTGGACACCGTTGCAACAAACTGAAGATGATGACGATGGCCATCGATGTGACAGAGCAAAGCAGCGTTACAATTTTGATTTTAGGTTGTGGAAAACAATATTTTAATATTGGAACTAGACTGTGAGTGGAGCCAAGCTGAAGCCTGAAAAGTAACCCCTATTCCTGGTTGCTTATCTCTATATGATGAACAAATATTGAAATAATATAGTTTTTCATTACATATTCCTCGGATAGTAAATATCGATGACCGGTGGCAGACAGCGCTCAATAGTACATATAATAATAATAACTTTATGTACATATGTACCAAACTGTAGCAAACAGCTGGTAACAGTACACATGGTTTGAAAGCAAGAGGCAGAACAACGTTTCTGCACATAAATGGTCCCTGTAGATCTGGAGGAGCCTGGGGTGATATGGTTTGGGGAGATGGTCCTGGCCTGGCGGCGACGAGAACCTCCCGCCCCGCGCGGCCACTCAGTACTTACTCACTTCCATGATTATCATGATCATTGATCACACAGCACACGAGTACAACTGAAACGCAACAGCCCCGGGGTCTGTCACCGCAGGGCACCATCCATGGCATTACAACCCTGGTCCGCTGCTACCCGGCGGCACGACTGCTCCACTGCAGCCCAGCGGCAGGTCCGGCACCACCAGTGCTGCGAGCATAACTCGCAGGAACACTGGTCTGATGCCGTGACGTTGGCCGTTCCGCTGCAGCACACCACGTCGCTACCCAGCGGCACGTCCGGCACCACCAGTGCTGCGAGCATCACTCGCCCGCACTGGTGAGATGCCGTGACGTCGGCCGCTCCGCTGCTCCGCTGCTGCACAGCGGCACTACAGCTCCACCGCTCCGCTGATGCAAAGCGGAACTACAGCTCCGCTGCTCCCCTGCTACACAGCCGCACTACAGCTCCACCGCTCCGCTGCTGCACAGCGGCACTACAGCTCCGCTGCTCCGCTGCTGCACTACAGCTCCACCGCTCCGCTGATGCACAGCGGCACTACAGCTCTGCTGCTGCACTACAGCTTCGGCACTACAACTCCGCTGCTGCACTACAGCTCCACCGCTCCGCTGGTGCACAGCGGCACTACAGCTCCGCTGCTGCACTACAGCTCCGCTGCTCCGCTGCTGCACAGCGGCACTACAGCTCCGCTACTCCGCTGCTGCACTACAGCTCCGCTGCTGCACTACAGCTCCGCTACTCCGCTGCTGCACTACAGCTCCGCTGCTGCACAGCGGCACTACAGCTCTGCTGCTCCGCTGCTGCACTACAGCTCCACCGATCCGCTACTGCACAGCAGCACTACAGCTCCGCTGCTCCGCTGCTGCACAGCGGCACAACAGCTCCGCTGCTCCACAGCTCCAACTCAGCCGTCTCAGCTCCAACTCTGCTGTCTCAGCTCCACTTCCTCAGCTCTGCTGTCTCAGCTCCACTTCCTCAGCTCTGCTATCTCAGCTCCGCTGTTCTCAGCTCTGCTGTTCTCAGCTCTGCTGTTCTCAGCTCTGCTGTTCTCAGCTCTGCTGTTCTCAGCTCTGCTGTTCTCAGCTCTGATGTTCTCAGCTCTGCTGTTCTCAGCTCTGCTGTTCTCAGCTCTGCTGTTCTCAGCTCTGCTGTTCTCAGCTCTGCTGTTCTCAGCTCCGCTGTTCTCAGCTCCGCTGTTCTCAGCTCTGCTGTTCTCAGCTCTGCTGTTCTCAGCTCTGCTGTTCTCAGCTCTGCTGTTCTCAGCTCTGCTGTTCTCAGCTCTGCTGTTCTCAGCTCTGCTGTTCTCAGCTCTACTGTTCTCAGCTCTGCTGTTCTCAGCTCTGCTGTTCTCAGCTCTGCTGTTCTCAGCTCTGCTGTTCTCAGCTCTGCTGTTCTCCACCGCAGCGCACCACCTCCGGCAGACCAACACGCATGCATTCCTCCTGCAGCCTGAACGACATTCGGCGCTATGTAGCCTGCACATGTACACGGCCACACACACTCACTCAGCCCCCTTCGTCTGTCCATCGGCGACTCCCGAACCGCGCGCATGGAGGTGGGCAGCGATACTCTCCGCTCCCCCACGCGCACACACACCTGGCTAGCCTCGGCTAGGCTCCGGCGGGAGCCACAGCTCCGCTTGGTCACCGCAGGCCATCACTGCCTCCGGCCATCGTCTCATCACATTCGGTCCTCCCTCCCGACCACCTCCAATCGCCCACCGATGAAGTATGGTGCCACCTCCTCCCCGCAGGTCCTAGTTTCTCCCTCTTCTTCCCGTCCTCCGCCCCGACGCGCTGCCGTCTTCTCCACCACACAGCACGTCCTCCTCTCCTTCATTCCACAGCAGCGGGTCCAGCTGCAGGCTCACCAGATCCAAGGTGCACGACGACGACAGCGCGCTGTTCGCGCCGTCCCAGACGTCGCCCTCCGATTCGCAGCTCGACTCTAGAGTCATGCCACGCTGCCCCGGTTACCACTGCGGTCGTCGAGTCTGGCTGGAGCGGCGATCCCTGCACACCGGTTCCGTACGTTGCCTCAATGGTGCCGAAATAGCTTGTAGCAATGTAACACTCAACAGAAAACACAACCGATGTATTCGGACAATCGTCCACGTCCACGCAGTGTCGCCACCCCAGCCAGGCTGCCCGTCGTCCGCATTGACGGCGCTGTCATCGCATTGACAGGCGGCGGCTGGCAGCCAGATGTGACCCACTCGGCCCAGGTCCCTGACCCAGCACGGCAGCCGTACTGCCATCACTGCCATACGTGAGAGCAGGGCTGCTCTGACGTCATTGCGTTTATGGCTCCATAAACGCAATGACCCCCGACGCGTGCGCTAACGAGCGCACCGACACGCTCGCCACGGATGACTACCTTCACGCTGGACCCCAAGGAGAGTGGCGGCAAGGTCAAGCCCGTGCTCCACTTCTGCGGTCAGCCCCTCGGGTACGAGGAAAACCCACCTTCCTCGGGCTGAAGTTGGACTGCCAACTGACCTTCGCCGCACATATCGAGGCCCCTTAAGAAGAAGATCGCGGGGAGAAGCTACGGAAGCCACCGCCGCACCCTCCGCGACGACTACCAGAGCTACGTCCGCTCCATATTCGACTACGGCGCAGCGATATTTTTCACCCACGCGGCCCCAGCGGTGCGGGAGCGTTTGGAGGTTGAACAGCGGAAGTGTGCGCGCCTGATCACCGGCTGCATCAAGCTCACCGACAGGGAGACCCTGACAGCGGAAACAGACCTGCCCCCGCTGTCAGTGCGGTCCAAAGAACTTGCGGCCGGCGAGTATGCGCGCCTCACCCGCCTCCCACCGGGCAACCCTGCCCGCGAACTCTTGACGAAGACACCGATCCCGAGACTCGGCTACCGCGCTTACGAAGCGTGGAGACGTGCGACCTCGGTTGCCGAAGAGGCTGGCACATCGCCACTGCTGAAGGCGGACGAGGATGCCATACTTCCGCACAAACCGTGCCTGCGTCGAATCGGGGCGTGGGCCTGCGACACTGCGGGGCTGGACGGCCTCCCGAGGGAGCCCCTGACGCTATTCCAGGGCGACCCGCCCTGGTGCAACCATGGAGGCGACGTCCGCTTCGTACTCGAACTGCCGCGGCCCACAAGGAAAACGGACCCACCGGACAAGAGGAAGGCGGCGGTACTGGAGGCCCTGGCCCTCATCCCCGCTCCGGACTGCACCATTTGGTCAGACGGATCTGCCAAGGAAGGAACCATCCATGGCAGAGGCACTCCGCTCCCTCCACGAGTTGCCGGCCCCCTCCAGCTCCTTGATACAGAGCGTGCTGTGGTGTCCAGACTCCCTGTCCGGTCTCCAACTCCTCAGCCGCGTCCCGGACACCCAACAGATGGCCCTCGCTCAAAGCGTCTGGAGCCTGCTCGACGCACTGGTTCACGGAGGCAAGGCCATCACGCTTCACTGGGTACCGCGCCACGCCGACCTCGCCGGTAACGAGGCAGCTGACCGCCTCGCCAACCAAGCGGCCGACGACTGCGACAAGAGTGAGGCGCCCATCGATCTCTCCAGTGCCCGGACAGCCATCCGACGCTGGACAAAGGGCCTCGCCGAAACGCGGTCGCGTCGGCACCCTCACCGGTCACCGACGCATGGTCACGACGAGCTCGACCGGTGAAGACAATTCTCCGTCTCCCAGCTGCGTACCGGCTACTGCCCACTGGTGCGAGGAGCCACACTGCACCGCCTCGGCCTGGTCAGGACCCGACTTGCCAGGCGTGCGGGGAAGAGGCAGAGGACGTGGGGCACCTGCTGGTCAGGTGCCCTGCCCACGATTCAGCCCGGTGCCGGTTCTGTGGGCACCTGCCGACCCTGGAGGAGGTGCTTTCGGGGCCAGCCCACCACATCGTGGAATACCTGCGGAGGGTGGGGCGGGTCACTGCGCCGGTCGTCCCGCCCCCGTCAGCCGCGGCATTGTAACATTGTATTTTGAATAAATTCGTAAATAGTCATGCTTTATGTTAGAAGGTATGGGCATGTTGCATGGAAAATAGCATGTAAACTTAAAAGGGGCTGAGCAGGTGCACTCATCGATGGCCTAAAGGTAGTGCGTCATGCATGTTTATTGTTTGTTGTCCATTGTATTCGCTGCGCGAATTTGCTTTTTAACCCTCGCTACTTTTCCAATATTCCTCTTGCAAACACCGTTTCTTATAACCAGTTTGATTTTCACCCGTCCTTACACAGAACATGATGCACTAATTGCGCCAGCTTATGGCTCCGAATCGGACGTGTACTATGCTGTCCGTCGGTGTCATTGGTAGGAGCTTGTTACTTGCAACGCACCGTTATCCTATCCTGTATTCACGTTCTCGTATTTTCTCCCTGTAAGGTCCAGGATCCCATCCTACCTGAATCCTGAAGCACTGTGCGTCGTCAAAACATCTCTGGAGATGATCTACGACTTGGCTTAAGAGCTCGCACGAAACGAGGCCGAGCTGAAGTGAAGTAGTGCTGCCGAGAAGGTGCTCCGCCGTCGGCTCCAGCAGACCTGCAGCAGGGCTAAGCAGCGCGCGAAGAGGCTCCGGGAGCAGAACAAGGCGCTGCGCACCCGAAATGTCGCTCTCCAGGCGGCCTCCTCGCAAGCGAGTGCCCTCGCCGCCCGCGGCCCTCTGACTGCCGCCCAGCGCCGGGCCCTGGCCACGGGCAACCGTGTCCGCTGGTCCGACCAGGACGTCGGAAGATCCCTGGGTCTGCGCGTCCTCTCGCGACGGGCGTACTTGTATGTCAAGGAGTCAATGAAAGTCCCTTTACCGTCTTTCAGCACCTTGTCGCAGTGGATCCATCCATCATTTCCCCCTGGGTCCAGGGATGATGGATTCCGCGATGTGGGTGCTTGAAGCGACCGTAACTGATCTCAGCGACATGGAGATGCTGTGTGTGATCGCGTTCCACGAGCTCAGTCTCGACAGCAGGGTTTGCTACGACCAGGGCCGTGACGTAGTGCTAGAAGCATCCAAGATGCAGCTCGTCATGGTTCGAGGTCTGACCGCTGCGTGGAAGCAGCCCATCTGGTACGATTTCGACCGGCCCATGACCTTGTGTGCTTCGAGCCATCATCTCTCGGATATAGACCAGCGGCCTGAGAGTGACTGCCGCTGTGAGCAACATGGCCACCAGTAACGAGCGGCTGTGGGCCGGGCTGGGAGTCACCAGCGCTTTCACAAACCCAGCGGACCCAACAAGGTATGTGTTTTAGTACAGATACAGCTAACGAATCGATTAATTTGATTTATTTTTAGTACTCACCTTGATTGGACGCAATGTTCGTCTCATATTGGATAAAGAACAATAGTATACCCGTGCTTTAATTCATTGGGCTGCACTTTTACCCAATAGGTTTTAGTCGGGTCGTTTCTTTTATTTGCAGTTTATTCGTGGAGCGAAGAAATCGCGTCTCTTTTTCTCATTTTCGACATTTTTACTTTACCTTTGTATTGCTGCGGATGCCTATTGCCGTTGATTAATAATAATTGCCTTTAGAATGTTGATGCCCCTATAGTTGTTGCAGCATTTCATCATCTGTAACCAATCCATTTAAACTTATTTGTACTTTTCAGGTGCATATGGGTGTTCGCTGACACCCCACATCTCCTAAAACTCATCCGGGCACACGTGCTGACTGGCCGTCTCCAGCTCCCCGACGGTACTGTTCTCGATACCGGCCTGTTTGAGGAGGTTTGGAGGCTGGACCACTCGGGCGGCAGCGGCTGAGTGGACATACCGGTCGTTTTGTTTCAATCTGTTCAACGTTGAATACTTCTCGTTGAATTACCTCTCAATAAATCGCATACACTAAATACGTCGTCGTAGGGGGCCAAGTTAAACCGCCGAATGCTTATTGTTTAATGTTTATTGATTAATTACAGAAAAACGGCTTAGATAAATGTGTCATGTGTGCATTGTAATGTAAATGTATGTTGAATGTATGTTGAAAATTCATGTGGAAAGCACCCAATTTATTTTATATATAAAAATAGTTGAGAACACTAAATAGGTCGCCGTCCGGGGCCAAACTAAACTGCCGATTTCAATGCACTTTTTGTCAAATGCTTGTTGATTGTTCATAAAAGTTTGGTATATATTCGCAAAAGATCGAGTACAGGAAACATATGACATACCTTCATGATAAATAACGATGCGTAGGCAGGCTAATTTTAGCTCGGACATTGAATTCGCTGCCAAGTACTTGCTGAGTACCGACCGTTATAAGCGTAGAACGCTTAGCAACTTTAACTTGAAATAACTTCGGCTAGGGGCATTTTTATGTAAATGTGATAGGATTTACTTATAAGTTGAGTGCTTCTTCCCATTCCAAGTGCTAACTCCATTTTTGTGGAATAGGTCATTATTTCCATTTAGCTTGCCGTACAAATGAACAAAGTTCGGGGAAGTCGTGGTTAGTGGCTGCTATTGCATTACATCCTTGCTTTGCAGATAACCTACGGCGGCTGCTGGCAACCTGAATCGGGTTGGTCGATCATGGAGACACCGAGATCGCCAACGCCTTCCTGAGCCGGGCTCTTAACACCACCAAGTATATGCCGTCGGCACAGCGCGTTGACACCATTATTGACATGGTGCTCAGCTACAATCGGGATTAGCACCTGCGCATGCATGACTTGGTGAAAAGGCTGCGAGCCGCCCAGAAAGGGATCCCTATCCTCTAGTCAAAGCTTAACTCTCCTGCATAAACACGGCGTGGATCCCAGCCAGCCAGGTGGACGCAATAGTAGATGAGCTGCGCGTTCTGGCCATGTCGCTCTCAAGCCGTGACACACGGGCCAATGGTACCGACCTGGAAAACGCCATTGAGATGGTTGAGATGGTAAGCGACAGCTGGCGTGCGCGACGTTCTGCCGTCACCAACGCGGCCAGCTCGTCAGCAAAATGCGGAATGCATCCAGGAGCCTAATGAACGCAGACCATATCAAGCTTGAAATGTTGCGTGAAAGGTACCGGCGCGAAACTGGTGTCGTGGTGGACATGAAGGACGCCGGGAAGTGCTGTTTTCCATGGCATATTCAGTCGACTGAGGATAGCGCGATGTGGATCTGAGGATCGACGCCTGAGGATCGCGCGATAGCGCGATGAGGATAGCGCGACTGAGGATGCCGGTGAAACGAGCCATCTGTCAGCCATCCCCGAGCCCCCCCCCCCCCCCCCCCCCGTGGTCGCGTGCCTAGACTCACAGGTGGTGCTGCTCACGTTGGAGGGCGGCGCTGCGGCTCAGACCGCGGAGGTGGGTGCGGAGATATGGGAACTGCTCGGCTCGCTGTCCCGCCGCGGGCACCGCATCCACCTGCAGTGGGTGCCGGCGCACTGCGGCTTGGCGGGGAACGAACGGGCAGACGCCCTCGCAAGGAGGCCTCAGCCCTGGACCAGACCGAGTCGCTCATCGACATCAAGAGCATCACCCGCGCCGCCGCCAGAGCGCCCCGCCGATCGTGGCAGCGATCGTGGCCCGGCGGCTGGTATCAGCGCACTTTCAAGGACCGCCTCCCGGACCCGGTCCGCGGCGACAGCCGAAAGGCCGCCGTGGACATCCACCCACTCCGAGCCGGACACTGGAGCGGGTCCGAATAGTACCTTCATCGCATCGGACGCCGCCCGACTGACTCGTGCCCGGGATGCAACGATGCCGGGTGCCCAGCGGCCCGGTGTCGGGTCTGCGACGAGGAGCCGGACACGCCTCAACATATCCTGCTGAAGTGTCCCTGCCTGTGCGGGGCCCGCCTCCTATCGCTGGGAAACATATATGAACGACCGGAGACCTGCAGCGGGACGGCGTGGTGGCGGCCTTAGCTGCCGGCTACCGGTCCTACCAGAGCCGTACGGCTACGCTCCGGCCCTAGCCGGGGCCGGAGGGACCAACAACAACAACAGCCATATGTGACGCGCTCATGCGTGCGTCTCCGTCGAACGCGAGAAGAGCTAGCAATCGTGGACGACGAATTGCGACGCCTCCTATCAACCTCTTCTGGTGTCATCGACATGCTGATGCACTCGCTGGTGGTAAGTAAACTGGCATCCCACTTCCCAATGTCTGGGGGAGCATGAAAGCTGCTTGCCAAATCGATCACACAGTGGCTCACATTTCACAATGAGTGGACAATCAACAAAAGGATATATTTGTTATGCCATCTTCCGCTCAAACTGCATCGCTTAAAAGCGCGACTTATGGACCTAACTCGATATCATTAACGTACTTCCCTGTATTTTTGGTAACCGGTATCGCACCAATACAAAATCTTGATTTGGCCCACCATTGTGTTGAGGTTCATAAGAGCATCTTGCTTTTTTTGTTTTAAAGATTGCGGACCGATATCATATAGAAAATTCGCGGTTACCTGTCTCCAAAAAAAAAATGGCACCCAGCCAACACTAATCACAGGTTTTTGTGATGACTTGTGTTCTACTATGAGCATATTTCCTTAAAATTGATGCTTAGTTGGCATTATTTAAAGAAGATTGCGCCTGGTAGACCCGTATTCAGTTATCGTATTTCACTATGTTATTACCTTTCGTTATTACGGTATTGTCCTGCCAAATATCTGTACTGGGTGTGCATTTGGTACTGTCACATGCCTGTTAAATATGCATTGGTGATCCACAGCTGGTAGAGGAACAGTTGAGCCGACCAGAAGATGAGCGTCTATCGGTCGTGGAGCCGACGGCAGATACCGATCACTACTGCATTCGGCAGCAGTCGACCGCCGTTCTTCAGGGTCTGAGAGGGCTCATCTACGAGGCAGTCAACTATCGTCGGGAGTACCTCGACTCTGCGCGCTCTTGTCTGGAGCCCCATATTCACGGTAAGTTGAGTGTGTTCACAATATTGACTGATCACTTGTGTTCCATTTGTGTACGTGAGCACGCGGCAAGTGCAGAAGGGGTGTAAAATGGTACCCTCGTGGGGAACTCCGGCTAGTGGCTTCGTTTTCAATAATGGTGCGAGCTATGGGTACACAACCGGTGTGTGAATAGGAAATGGAACTAACTTTCACTATTTGGCACTCCCATGGCTTCCATCCCAACGATAACAGCGTGTGCACGTGGCAAGTGGAAAAGGGTGTACAAACTGTACATTGTTGCCCTCATATTGGGTGGTCAATATTTGTCAAAGTACCCGCCAGATTGACCTGTAATTTGCTGTATGGCTACATGCTTGGGTACTAGCAACATTCCACTCAAATCGTGTGTCTGTTGGCACGCGCCCACGTGCGACTGCCGCACTCAGAACTCAGAAACTGCTGGACCAATCGATTTTAGATTTTGTGAGCGGGCACAGACATGAGTCTGGACTCTGTGGTGGTTCGCATGAGTCGGAATCGAGATCAGCCAGCACGTGCGCACGTGGGTGGCCCCCGATTTTGGATATCAGCTAACTACGGATAGCTGCTGGCGGACCATATAGGCCAATGGGTGTTACCGTTTTTGTTTCGTAATGATGGTGGTAACCCAGCTCCTTTATCTCTTTCACAGATTGAACCAGAGTACTGTATGACAGGTATGACGTCACACGGCTGCAGTGAGCTGCGGTTCCGGCGGTCGGTACGAAGCGACCGCAGGTCAAAATGTCATGTTAGGTGGCGCATCGCGTCATTCAGTGTTCATAAGACGCCTGCCAGTGATGACGCATGATCAAAGAGACGGGGCTTAGAGCCTGCGGTTAACCGCCGAACAGCAGGGACCATGAACAGCACTCAGGTGTGGAAGTCTGCTCGGTATTCTGGCCGTCTCAGAGTGCTGTAGAAAACTTCTACGATTGCGAATAGTTTTAAATGTCACTTGCAAAATACGTGTATCTGTCTGATGTCCATTTTGTGTTCAGTTTATATCTGAGCTGAGTATTGTGTCACTGAGTACCTGCGTTTTTTGCCATTAACTATACTTCCCATGACATTTGCTCGACAGAAGAAATGCCAGGACAGATGCTGTGTCGTTTGTTATTCGATATGTTTGTGCAACGAATTGTGTCACGTTTATGTACTCGGCTGTGATAGCGTGTCATATGTTTTTAGCTTTGTGTGCCGGACTGCCGGTTGTACGAGATTGTAATATGAAATTTGCAGTTGATGTGTCACAGTTTGCATGGCGTTTGGGACCTGCTATTTGTTGAGGCTGTGGGTAATATCTCGTCATTTAGGTTTCTCAGTGATTGTGCGAGGAACATGTAGACAGATTAGTATGCAAATTGAATGACCTTCCCTCGAAATTAAAATGAAAAAGTTCAAAATTAGACTATTGATATTTCGATACACAGATCTTCATCAGAATGAATTAGCTAAAAACAAGCTAATTTAGCTAATTCATTCTGATGAAGTATCGCAATATCGCAATATCAATGGCCGAATTTGGAACTTTTTTCATTTTAATTTCGAGGTAAGGTTATTAAATTTGCATATGAAATATCTCGTCATGGTTAATATCACGGTGAACAGATAATCCACAATCCAATTGTTGCACAATGTGATATTTACTCGTCACCCCGTCACCATCGTGATTTGACTCTTGAGTATGATGCGTGAAAGTTATCAGCCTTCGCAATGTTCCTTAGAACAAAAATACATATATGGCTCTGATGCATTCCTAACGGCTGTATCATCGCAGCAACTGAAACATTCCTAATGGCGCTGACTCAAGTGTTCATCTATGATTGGGTATGGTAGGTCTGGTCAGGAAGCACTGACGTCTGAAAGAGTCGGCGATAGACGGTGACACCGTGCACAACTTTGCATGGAGACATTTGAAATTCGGGTATCGCTGACGTGAATATCACGGTTTACGTGTTCAGGGGCGAGTCTAGGATTTTGCGAGAAGGGGCGGTTGATCTGGGGGCGTTATTTGTGATCAACGGGGCGATATGGGTCAATGGAACGCCGATGCCGAGAGAAATGGGGTGCAATTTCCGTGTAAAGAAGCAAATCCTGTTTTATGCGTTTGTCAATTTCCACTTGGCTTGTACCATTGAACTGGACGAGCATACAACACAAACAAAATTGTGACCATATCACGAACTAAGATAACCGACGAACATCTCGTCGGTTATCAGTGGTAAGCCAGAGGCGCGTATGCACCGACCGATAGCAACCCCGAAACGAAAGCGAACATGTGGCACTCGTTCAACCAGAAACACTACTGATTAAAGGTCGCCATAGACGTGACAAACGCTCCGACGCGCGGGCGCCTCTTACTCAAGGGAAGCCAGGGTGCATGGGCGCCTCCGGCTCAGGATGCCATCAACGTAAGTGGCGTTTACGGCTGAGTGAAATATTGGCCCAGAGACGCATACTCAGAAGCGGTCGGCCTGTGCCATGGTTGTGTAACGGGGTTTCGATTCGCTTTTCTGTTTGTTCTGCCATTTCTTGCAACGTTGCAGCATTTTTCGAAATTTTTGAAAACTCTTTTTCCGGTTAATTTTGGGTCGCTGAATGCATTGCTATAAATAGTGAGGCTCTCTGGCTTAATCTGCAACAGTTAGAGCTGCTTGCAACAATTTTCAACAAATTGCAACATTTTTGAAATTTTGCTCACTTCTTGAGATCTTGAGATCCGGAATCGAAATATGGCACTTTCAGAATGTTATATCCCCCTGTTTTCGAGATATTACTAAATTTTGTGGTTGAAAATCCAGAATCAAACTAGACCCGTACATACATTTGTTTAATTTGGAGGCAAGTCAATCGAACTAGACCCGTACATACATTTGTTTAATTTGGAGGCAAGTCAATCATCGGCGAGCACCTAGGTCGCTGCACGGTTAGGGTGGGTGGTGGTGAAATTTTGCGGGTTAATAGGAAATTGGTCCGGTGGAATAAGGTCCGGGTTCCTTGTTCGTGAGCCGGCCTAATGGCTATCTGGCTCCTCCTTACATGGTTTCCCAACGGTTTATCTCCCAAATATCACAACGAATTCAGAAAATGGTTCACTGCCCCTCCTGCATGCCCAGTGCAACGTTACGCTGAGGACCATCTCCCACTGGGACTAACACAGTCATACGTCCTTGCACTCAGACTCTCCTCATGCATTCACTCAATCAATCTCTGTCATACTATGCAGTAAACTGTCAGGTTGGTCTCCTGACCCCTCCCTTTTTCCTATTCCCTCCAGTCGGTCTGTAGCACTACGCCGGGTACGCAGTTTCGGCAGTCCTATGGCATGCTTATGGCTCCCATAGTCACTTGATAAGACAACGATTTAATAATTGCTTATGTGTGTACTTACCTCGTAAAAATTCCATTGCGAAGTCCACCGTTGTAGCCTTGTTATAGCTGAGCGCTCACGTCTTATTGCGTATTCCCGAGGTGTCTTCTGATACTGACACAGCAGCCTACTAAAAACCGAAGTCTCACTGCCGGAGCTACCTGGCTCACTGCGGAATAAATCCCGTCTAACTGCAGTCACCCGACAAATGAGATGGACATAATGTTTCCCGTCGCCCTGCCAGTGATGCACCCGGGCTGCCACGGGGCCTACTACCCTCCGAGGTCGTGATCCTGCAAAGCACTCCGCGACCTGCGACTTAAGAGTTTCAGCTCCCAGGGCGTCACAAGGGACATATCCTAAATTCTCCGAGGTCGTGATCCTACGGAGCTTTCGCCCCCAGGCTTCACGAGGGACTTACCCTAAACCCTACGAGGTCGTGATCCTGCGAAGCACTCCGCAACTAGTGACTTAAGAGTTTCAGCTCCCAGGGCGTCACAAGGGACATATCCTAAATTATCCGAGGTCGTGATCCTACGGAGCTTTCGCCCCCAGGCTTCACGAGGGGCTTACCCTAAACCCTCCGAGGTCGTGATCCTGCGAAGCACTCCGCGACTAGAGACTTAAGAGTTTCAGCTCCCAGGGCGTCACAAGGGACATATCCTAAATTATCCGAGGTCGTGATCCTACGGAGCTTTCGCTCCCAGGTGTCACGAGGGACTTACCCTAAACCCTCCGAGGTTGTGATCCTGCGAAGCACTCCGCGACCATCGACTTAAGAGTTTCAGCTCCCAGAGCGTCACAAGGGACATATCCTAAATTCTCCAAAGTCGTGATCCTACGGAGCTTTCGCTCCCAGGCTTCACGAGGGACTTACCCTAAACCCTCCGAAGTCGTGATCCTGCGAAGCACTTCGCGACTAGCGACTTACGAGTGTCAGCACCCAGGGCGTCACAAGGGACATATCCTAAATTCTCCGAGGTCGTGATCCTACGAAGCTTTCGCCCCCAGGCTTCACGAGGGACTTACCCTAAACCCTCCGAGGTCGTGATCCTGCGAAGCACTCCGCGACTAGCGACTTAAGAGTTTCAGCTCCCAGGGCGTCACAAGGGACATATCCTAAATTATCCGAGGTCGTGATCCTAAGGAGCTTTCGCTCCCAGGTGTCACGAGGGACTTACCCTAAACCCTCCGAGGTTGTGATCCTGCGAAGCACTCCGCGACCAGCGACTTAAGAGTTTCAGCTCCCAGGGCGTCACAAGGGACATATCCTAAATTCTCCGAAGTCGTGATCCTACTGAACTTTCGCTCCCAGGCTTCACGAGGGACTTACCCTAACCCCTCCGAGGTCGTGATCCTGCGAAGCACTACGCGACTAGCGACTTAGGAGTTTCAGCTCCCAGGGCGTCACAAGGGACATATCCTAAATTCTCCGAGGTCGTGATCCTACGGAGCTTTCGCCCCCAGGCTTCACGAGGGACTTACCCTATACCCTCCGAGGTCGTGATCCTGCGAAGCACTCCGCGACTAGCGACTTAAGAGTTTCAGCTCCCAGGGCGTCACAAGGGACATATCCTAAATTTTCCGAGGTCGTGATCCTACGGAGCTTTCGCTCCCAGGTGTCACGAGGGACTTACCCTAAACCCTCCGAGGTTGTGATCCTGCGAAGCACTCCGCGACCAGCGACTTAAGAGTTTCAGCTCCCAGGGCGTCACAAGGGACATATCCTAAATGCTCCGAAGTCGTGATCCTACGGAGCTTTCGCTCCCAGGCTTAACGAGGGACTTACCCTAAACCCTCCGAGGTCGTGATCCTGCGAAGCACTCCGCGACTAGCGACTTACGAGTTTCAGCTCCCAGGGCGTCACAAGGGACATATCCTAAATTCTCCGAGGTCGTGATCCTACGGAGCTTTCGCCCCCAGGCTTCACGAGGGACTTACCCTAAACCCTCCGAGGTCGTGATCCTGCGAAGCACTCCGCGACTAGCGACTTAAGAGTTTCAGCTCCCAGGGCGTCACAAGGGACATATCCTAAATTATCCGAGGTCGCGATCCTACGGAGCTTTCGCTCCCAGGTGTCACGATGGACTTACCCTAAACCCTCCGAGGTTGTGATCCTGCGAAGCACTCCGCGACCAGCGACTTAAGAGTTTCAGCTCCCAGGGCGTCACAAGGGACATATCCTAAATTATCCGAAGTCTTGATCCTACGGAGCTTTCGCTCCCAGGCTTCACGAGAGACTTACCCTAAACCCTCCGAGGTCGTGATCCTGCGAAGCACTCCGCGACTAGCGACTTAAGAGTTTCAGCTCCCAGGGCGTCACAAGGGACATATCCTAAATTCTCCGAGGTCGTGATCCTACGGAGCTTTAGCTCCCAGGCTTCACGAGGGACTTGCCCTAAAATTTCGTCCGAACTCGTGTGTCAAGCGTATAAGGTACGGTCCCGCCGGCTTATTATCCCTGACATCACGAGGGGCCTGAAGCCTCGGTTCCACCGGTCTCTCGCTAGGATGTCCCAGCCCGTCCCACTGGGGCGTTCTCGATCCCCCAAGAGCATCTGGTTACACCAGGGCATTCCCGCGACTTACTGCGCCTGAGCCTCGCTATAACACAAGGCCTCCTGAACCCCGTCCACACATCTGACAACTTGTCCGTCTCCACGTCAAAACGGTCTAGTCTTACTTGAATCTTCCTTACCTCCACACCCTTTTCCTTCCTCACACGTGCATTGACCATGTTGACAGGCATATTGCGCACAGGGGCGCGGCTACGTACTGTCTAGGCCTCCTCACAATCTTCTCCATTAGTCTCCGTGGTCAGTTTCGGTCATACCGCGATCATCATGCCTCCTAAGTGCATTGCATCCTTTATTCCCCGACTTTACGTTAATGGATGTCCCTGGGTGTGCGTCCGCACGTTCGTATGTCATAAGTATGTATGTCTGTAAATGTGTCTGGATGTATGTATGTATGTATGTATGTATGTATGTATGTATGTATGTATGTATGTATGTATGTATGTATGTATGTATTTATGTATGTATGTAGGTATGTATGTAGGTATGTATGTATGTATATAGGTATGTATGCATGTATGTATGTATGTATGTATGTATGTATGTATGTATGTATGTATGTATGTATGTATGTATGTATGTATGCATGTTTGTATGTATGTATGCAGGTATATATGTGTGTATGTATGTATGTATGTATGTATGTATGTATGTATGTATGTATGTATGTATGTATGTATGTATGTCTGTCTGTCTGTCGGTCTGTCTGTCTGTCTGTCTGTCTGTCTGTCTGTCTGTCTGTCGGTCTGTCGGTCTGTCGGTCTGTCGGTCTGTCGGTCTGTCGGTCTGTCGGTCTGTCGGTCTGTCGGTCTGTCGGTCTGTCGGTCTGTCGGCCTGTCGGCCTGTCGGCCTGCCTGCCTGGCTGCCTGGCTGCCTGGCTGCCTGGCTGCCTGGCTGCCTGGCTGCCTGGCTGCCTGGCTGCCTTTCTGCCTGTCTGCCTGCCTGCCTGCCTGCCTGCCTGCCTGCCTGCCTGCCTGCCTGCCTGCCTGCCTGCCTGCCTGCCTGCCTGTCTGCCTGTCTGCCTGTCTGCCTGTCTGCCTGTCTGCCTGTCTGCCTGTCTGCCTGTCTGCCTGTCTGCCTGTCTGCCTGTCTGCCTGTCTGCCTGTCTGCCTGTCTGCCTGTCTGCCTGTCTGCCTGTCTGCCTGTCTGCCTGTCTGCCTGTCTGCCTGTCTGCCTGTCTGCCTGTCTGCCTGTGTATCTGCGTACCTGCATGCCTGCGTGCATGCGTGCATGCATGCCTGTATGCATATATGCCTGTATGCATGTATGCCGGTAGGTCTGTATGCCCGCATCCTGTATCTGTATGTCTGCATGCCTGTATGTGTGTACACGCAAGTATGTATGTATGCATGTAAGTATGTAAGTGTTTATGTATGTATGTATGTATGTATGTATGTATGTATATTTGTATGTATGTATGTATGTATGTATGTATGTATGTATGTATGTATGTATGTATGTATGTATGTATGTATGTATGTATGTATGTATGTATGTATGTATGTATGTATGTATGTATGTATGTATGTATGTATGTATGTATGTATGTATGTATGTATGTATGTATGTATGTATGTATGTATGTATGTATGTATGTATGTATGTATGTATGTATGTATGTATGTATGTATGTATGTATGTATGTATGTATGTATGTATGTATGTATGTATGTATGTATGTATGTATGTATGTATGTATGTATGTATGTATGTATGTATGTATGTATGTATGTATGTATGTATGTATGTATGTATGTATGTATGTATGTATGTATGTATGTATGTATGTATGTATGTATGTATGTATGTATGTATGTATGTATGTATGTATGTATGTATGTATGTATGTATGTATGTATGTATGTATGTATGTATGTATGTATGTATGTATGTATGTATGTATGTATGTATGTATGTATGTATGTATGTTTATAAGTGTGAAGAAGCGTCGCCGGCGTGATACAATTTGTAGTGCATATTGTATAGTGTAAAGTGTGTAGTTGTTTATTGCGTAATGTATATTGTGTAGTCTATATTGTGTAGTGTATATTGTGTAGTGTATATTGTGTAGTGTATATTGTGTAGTGTATAGTGTATATTGTGTAGTGTATATTGTGTAGTGTATATTGTGTAGTGTATATTGTGTAGTGTATATTGTGTAGTGTATTGTGTGTAGTGTATTGCGTGTATAGTATTTGTGTAGTGTATATTGCGTAGTGTATATTGTGTAGTGTGCATTGTGTAGTGTATTGTGTGACTGGTGTACCACTGGTCGTGTTTCTGTACTTTGTACCCGGTACTTGGTACTTGGCACTCGTTACTCAGCACTTGGTACCCAGTTACTCAGTACTCGCTGTATGTTCCACAACTGTCCCATCTGAGCGAAATCCACGGGTTTTCCCCTCGTCACTGATGGGCGGCGTCAGACCAGACTGGCCGAAACCTCGTTAATTACGTCACGTGTTTTGGGATGGGACGCGTGGGGTCAGGGTCTGAGCGGCCGGTATCGGCGGCCGGCGATCAGTGACCGTGACTGGGTGTTCGGACACGTGTAACGCCTCCGGACACTTTCCGCCGCTTCTGTGCCCGACCGCCGCCCAAGCGTTCGCATTCCTGGGCCGCCCTTCACCCGGCTCCGTCAAAACAAGGGGAGCCGACACCTGTTTACGTTTTTCTCTGCAGCTGTCCCCGGCTGGCCGTGGTCCCAGGCTCCGGCCCAGACTAAGGAGACGCTCGTCTCATCCACCGTCCACCACTGAATAGCTTTTGCTGCTAATTATTGAATGTTTTGACGGTGTTGCAAATTTCTGATGTTTGATTGAAAGAAAAAAAATGTATCGCATTACAGTTGCTTCCTCCGGCGGGGGCGGTCATGCACTGTGGGCACCGCTCCTACATCCGCCCCTGTCAATGGCATTATAGTCATCGTGATATGGTGCAGACCATCGATGAAATGTCATTTTAATTTTGAAGGCCGGACCATTATAATGCCGAGGCAATGATTAATAATTCAGACACCGGGAATTTCCGTTGTGGGCCACAGGTAATGTCCCCTCCGCACGGACCGACCCGCCGGGACATCCCTTTCCTCAAGTTGTGTCTTCAACGTTAGGAATGGTGAATAGTCGTCCCTCGGTTTTCGCACGTTTATTGTTATTCGGGACTGAAATGGAGACCCCGCTGCGACGCTCCTGGGCGGGCAGCACGAATGAAAAGGTATAATAGCTGATCGCCGACCGGTCCGGACGGGCACATTCCGGCGACTCCGGTACGGCCTCAACCAGGGAGCCGTTTCACCCTCGCGTTGGCGTGACCATTTTCGCTATTTTGTAAATGCTGTCCAACACCATTGAAGTTGCTGGACCTGACTCTGAGAGCCGGACACGCGTTGAGCACAATATACATGCATGTATACTGTAGTCCGTTCCTCCTATCACCGTCATCCCCAATTGAGGCCAATTCTGACTCCCCGGACTGACACACCAATAACTTAACTCAGCACCGCTGTGCATTAATTAAGAAAACAACACGGGAAAACGACAGCAAAATAATAAAACGACCAATCGCCAATAAAAGTAATAAATAACAATGGCACGTCCGCCCAGCCTCGTGCTCCGGTCAGGTCTGGCGCAATTGGCTGCGCTCTGAGGGCGGCACAATGCGCTCTGAGAGCGGCAATAAGTTCCGAGGGCGGCATGGTACCTTTCAAGGGCGGCATAATGCACTCTGATGGCGGCAGCAGAATGCCTTCCGAGAGCGTCAAAACATCTTCTGAGTGCGGGATAATGCGCTCTGCGGGTGGAGAAATGTTTTCCGAGGGCGGCAAGATGTCTTCCGAGGGCGGCATGATGCCTTCCGAGGTCAGCAAGATGTCTTCCGAGGCCTTCCGAGGGCGGCAAGACGTCTTCTGAGGGCGGCATAATGCGCTCTGGGGGCGACAAGATGCCTTTCAACTTCCAAGGACGGCATGGTGCCTTTCGAGGGCGGCATGATGCCTTCCTAGGGCGACGAAATACCTTCCGGGGGCGGCATAATGCGTTGTGACTGTGCAGTCGGCGCGCCTGCATGCCTCGCGGGGGGGGGGGGGGGGGCGCGTGCAGGTGTCGCCCCTCAGTTCGTGCACCCCTTTGTATCGGAAATGAGGCCCCTTTTGGCCTGGGGATGACAATCCCAACAGCTGTATCCCCCTCCGGAAATGCGCTTTCTGGTTGTGCGTCTGGGCCGATCCCTATGATTATTCACCACTGTACCTGTCATGATGCACCGAAGCGATCGGTACCATTCTTATGTCTGTGCGATTTACCGTTTGCAAGTTATTGGCTGATGTTTCCTTTCCTTTATTGACAAGCTTTCCTTTAATTATTTTCTTCATTGTGAATTTTATTTACTACCCAAACCTTCAGTGCTGTGAATATGTGGAGTGAAATGCATCCAGTGGTAGTCGATATGATCCGTTAGCCCGAGCCCCGCTGGGGTCGACAGCCGAACGCGCCCCGCTGGGGGGTACATTTGACCTCCCCTCGTACCTTCTGAACTAATGACCGCAGCGGGACGCACAAGGCGGCGATCGAAAGCTCTCAAAGAGACGAATATATTGCATACCCGAAATTCTTAAAACAAGGTCACATGTCAGGTCAGATCAGGTCAAAGATAAAAATTGAGGAATTTGAGTTTTTGGGCCATACTTTCCATCCAAAGCCTTAGATTGCGACTATTATCGCACAAGGTGCTCTCAAAGGAATAATGTAATGCATATCCAATATCCGAGAGCGGCAAGACATGTAATGTAATGCATCTCCCATATAAGCGAAAGTTAACTTTTAAGCAAAGGTCAAGGTCAATGTCAGGTCACAAAAGGTCACAGGTCTACGAAAGTCATGCGACACATGTTGTATGGGTTATTTTACACGTAGAATTCGATAGTAGCAGTCATGTTCACAACCTGACCCCATATAATGGCCCTCAGGTCAAGATCGGGCCACAACAAGGAACACATTTGAAATTGATTAATATAAATACATAAAGCATGTTTCTAGACCAGCTTTGTCTCAGAAATACAGCGGTGGTATTTATTTGTCTGTACCTGGTCAATGCAAGCAAAACAATGTAACTTGACAAAGTGACGTCATGAGTTACTTATACTTAGGCAGCCATAAGTTAGTCAAAAATAAAGATATTCTTTGAAATTTGGTTTGGGTATCGTCCATAGTTGGTTCGCTAACATATATTCCGGTTTGGTGAATATCTTTTTAAAAAATATGGAAATG
Source organism: Chirona hameri (assembly GCA_036785665.1). Taxonomy (NCBI): domain Eukaryota; kingdom Metazoa; phylum Arthropoda; class Thecostraca; order Balanomorpha; family Balanidae; genus Chirona; species Chirona hameri. The sequence goes on along the minus strand of JAXIVJ010000941.1, from coordinate 140,307 downwards.
AAAACAAAAAAAATGGGGTCAAAACCCAAAATTTCGCAAATCCGAGATAACCATTTTTAAGAGAATGTCATTTCCGTTCTTTTGACGTTTTGTTTTTGCAATTTGCATCAAACCTTGATTTTCTACTCAGTTTTCAAGTTATTGAGAAATTCCGGCAGGGGTACAATTTGCCCCCCCCCCCCCTCCAGCAGAGCGCGAGTTAATTAAACTAGTCGCTCATTAGTCAGGAATATGTCCCATGTCCGATGATGTGCAATGCGCAGTCCTTGCATGAGCATGCCGCTGTGCGGGTGTAGGTTTGAAATTGTCAAAGCTGTATTTTATTTAAAACCAGCAAAAAAAATAATCGCTCGCTGCGTAACGTCGACATTTATGTCTTATTTCGTCGATATAATTCGTCTATATGTAATCATAACTCGTCGATGATGTTTCACGACCACTGACCGGGCATTGCAAATGTCTTCCCATCAGCAATAACACTGTTTCGCGACGCTTTGAGAAGGAAAAAAATCTGGCATAAAACCCATCCTCCCAATATGGAAGGATTGGTAGCAAGTTCACTTGCTCTTTTTATGCGAAAGAGGGGCCGCAAAATTAAGCAAGTGAAATCTAGGTAGTCCATGAGATTTGCGCCCCTCTAGGCCGGGGCGCCCCCTCCTCTGGGTATGGCGCCCCCTGGCAGTGGACCCCCCCCCCCCCCCCACACTTTTTAGAAGGTAGCGACGCCTGTGCTTGTATAGGTACTTCATTTGTTTTTGGCATGTGCAAGTGAAAACAGAAAACAGGTACAGAAGATACAGCATTTGTGAATTATAAAATCGTACGTTCTCTAACAGGTGAATTCAAAGTTACGTTCTCGCTTTCCATGTGTGTAGGGGCATGATTTGATTTGTCAGAGAACGGTTCGTAAGTTAACGTCTATATATCCACCTTTACCTGCTTCCGCTTATCTCAATTAAAGCTGTCTTACACGACGGCAAGGTATATTTTTTACAAGTCAGAGATAGTCGACAGATTCCACATACAATACGAGTTGAAGTTTAAGCGACACGACAGATAACAGACGTTCCAAAATACGGCTCAATAGATATAAGATATAACTCTGTTACAGGCTCAGAGATAATTCGGTTACCGCCATTTCTACGCCGGGGAACACATCCCCCACCCCCGACGACGTAACCGCCAATACTTACATTGTTGTAGGTACTGTCTAGCGCACTCACCCACTGACCCCGACTCCCTCCCCACGCGCCCTTATATACACCAGCGGCACGCACTCTCATGCGCACCGCTACAAGGTTGTGACGTCACGCTCATATCTACAGTACAACCGAGGCGCGCCGCACGCACAATAGCCGAGTCACATTTATAGAGGATTATATAGCCACATGCTACTCAACAGGATACGCGGATCATGTTACACACGAAATTCAGCGGTTCAACGCGACATCCATGCTTAACCCTATACTAAGCGATCTAATTATTGTTGAGCGACTTATCATTCAACGCGGTATACTCCTCCTTAAAACCTACCTATTCTAGTAACTAGTCCTGCCATTATAAGTGACGATCGTTCCTATCTACTACCACCAGTGTTTTAACTACTGTGTCTCCAAGTGTCTCCAACCCGTCACGCAACACGGACTACTCTTAATTAAGGCGATCTATGGTACTAACGTTCTACTACAATTGCCTATTTCTACCAACACCACTAACTAACTACGTTCTACTAACTAACTACGGCCTACTAACTACGTGCTTACAACCCCCCCCCCCCCCCCATACAGTACGCGTCAAACACTTATGACACAATGGTACAATTATTATCTACGGAAACACGCAGATTTATACCCACGCCGTTCGAGACGCTGGGTTAAGAGTCTCGTGACCTCCCATTCCCCCGGTTGGTGTCAGCTCGTTCACCCCGTGGTGGCCTCTGCCGGCCAGCGCCTCTTGGTGTGGCAGCCGGTTGGCAGTCGGCGGACAACGGGGCGACGCTGATGTCGCAGCGGGTGGCGTCAGCTCGTTCGCCCTGCGGTGGCCTCTGCCGGCCAGCGCCTCTTGGTGTGGCAGCCGGTTGGCAGTCGGCGGACAACGGGGCGACGCTGATGTTGCAGCGGGTGGCGTCAGCTCGTTCGCCCTGCGGTGGCCTCTGCCGGCCAGCGCCTCTTGGTGTGGCAGCCGGTTGGCAGTCGGCGAACAACGGGGCGACGCTGATGTTGCAGCGGGTGGCGTCAGCTCGTTCGCCCTGCGGTGGCCTCTGCCGGTCAGCGCCTCTTGGTGTGGCAGCTGGTTGGCAGTCGGCGGACAACGGGGCGACGCTGATGTTGCAGCGGGTGGCGTCAGCTCGTTCGCCCTGCGGTGGCCTCTGCCGGTCAGCGCCTCTTGGTGTGGCAGCTGGTTGGCAGTCGGCGGACAACGGGGCGACGCTGATGTTGCAGCGGGTGGCGTCAGCTCGTTCGCCCTGCGGTGGCCTCTGCCGGCCAGCGCCTCTTGGTGTGGCAGCCGGTTGGCAGTCGGCGGACAGCGGGGCGACGCTGATGTTGCAGCGGGTGGCGTCAGCTCGTTCGCCCTGCGGTGGCCTCTGCCGGCCAGCGCCTCTTGGTGTGGCAGCCTGCAGCGTGGCCGTGGAGTAGCTGGTTGCGTGGACGGGGAGTCTATTTCGGGTGGTTCCGAATCTCTCCCGATTATGCGTCCGGCCCGTACGACCTCGGTCGTCGCCCTCTTCCCGGCTGAGGACCGGGCGTTGGTGAACTCTCCACGGTCTGTCGCGGTCCGAACCGCCCGCGACTCACATGGGCGCTGAACTGGCCGCGGCTCGGTGGTCTGTCCAGGCTGCCGATCCATGGCGCCGTCGGTCCCCTGGGTACGGCCAGCTGTCGGCCAACGGACCGAACTCGGCGTCCATCCGGTAATAGCGCAGAGGGAGTCCGGGACAGCCGCGAGACGGCAGCCCCGGACCTCAGGGTGGAGTCCCCTGGCCTGTGGAGGTCATTGTGCACCCTCGGCGGGTAATGCAGTTGGGTTTGCAGTTCCCTGCAGGCCTCATGATGCAGTCCCCCGGCGCCTGTGAAGGTCATTGGGTACTTTCGGCGAGTAATGCGGTTGGGTTTGCCGTTTCCCTGCAGGCATCAGGTTGCTGTCCCCCGGTGCCTGTGAAAGTTATTGTGGATACTTCTATGTTAAATGTGAGTGCGAGTCAGCATACCCTGGCTAGTCAGCATACGACATACATACATCATCTGTGGGCATTCCATAGTTACGACATACATACATCCCACAGCATACCCTCGTCGTCCATTCTCGGACGCGCGTCTAAGGAGGCGCGCAGCGGAAGATGCCCTGAGACGCACCTTGAGAGGCTTTTGACCTTGTGTAGGTTCACAGGCAGGATTTTGAGCGTTTTGGTTAGCTCTACTAAAGCGTTTCAAAAGGTGAGCACCTTCCGGAGGCACGTTTTCCCTATGGGGCCGCGTCTTCATCGGTAGAGAGGAGGCAATTTCGTTTCTGACCAGGGTGTCTGAGGCATCGGACGCTTCTATGTTTTAGTTCGGGATGCTTTAATATACAACAGAAAATCCTTGTAACATCAACATCTTCACGTGACTCTTTGTTTCACCTGAATATGTGTATAAGGCTCATGGACAAAAAGGTCACCCGCCTGATCAGGTTGCAAATGGTATGGCGGAGACACGTGTGGTTCGGATATGGTAGGGATCGGACAGAACTCTTCCAACCTTTAGCTACTTCTTCAGGTTACCACGGGCGGATTTACATATGACAGTTGCTTATCGAGTATGCCCGGAAGGACCAGTACGCGAGAGATGCCATTCCATTCGTTAATTAGTTAAATGGGGGCCGCTGGGAGTTGGAGCTTTACACACCAGATAACTGGGATGACCGATTGCCTTCGCTATAGCGGTTCGCTGCCTTTGTTTTTCACAGACTCCCTTGTTTGTACTGCGTGTCGAAAAGTGACAAAGGTTCCAGGGAGGTTAGTTGCTTGAAGAACGCACAGTGGCACGGATTCCCAGCAAATCGACGATGCCACAGCCTCAGTTGGTCAGCTCGTACATCCTAGTAGGATGTCCGGCTACCTTCTCTCGTCACATCTCCGCACTTTCTGGCTACCGGCTCACATCGCAAGTGACGGTTTATAGTACACTTACTTGGAGGTGTCCGGCCGGTTACCATCTCCCCGCCGCCAGTGACCTTTGCAGTCCACTCGGGGGTGGGTATCCGGCACTGTCCCGCCTGTCGGAATGACCTCTCTCCATCGGCTGGGCCAGGCCACCGATCTCTGACGGCTGGCTCACGAAATTGCATGGTTCACTGTGTACTGTGGCCTTTAAGCGCTCGGTTACCCCGAACTCCCATCTGATCAACTTTTCTTACTTAGTACACAATGAACGGAGATGTGGCATCTGGTGCTTGGCTTTGACAAAAAGGTCATGGGCCATCTGGTGTATCAGACTCAGCAGGGAGTTAAACCAATTGGTCAGCTGTCTGACGTCTCCGACGTATGTCGTGAATGCGCTGACGACTCTCATTAGGATTAGCAGCCTCAGACTGGGCCATGGCGTTCATCCGGTGACAACTTCCACGGGCCTTCCGCCAAGATTACCGCGAATGTGATTTCAGAAGCAGCAGAAAGGTGTATCCGGTAACCTGTCCTCCAGGATGGTTGCCACATGACAGGATGATATGGGGTTAGCTGGTTTATCAAAGGACCTGATATTGTCCGGCACTGACAATTCAGTGGTGATGCTGTTTCAGAGACTCATCGTGAGGTTCAATAAAAGCCTTGAACTGTTCAAACAAGCCTCACACCCGGGCGGTAATCGGAAGCTCCCGCTCCCGTGAACTTATAGCGGCCCGTAACCATGGCCTTAATTTAACAATGCAGGACTTTTGTCAAACTGAACTTTATCGCAGCCATACCGTTCAAAAATTAGAAGAAAAAAAATCCGACGAATGTTCAAGCTCTCGGAGGAATAAACTGCAAAGAAAAGAAACGACCCGACTAAAACCTATTGGGTAAAAGTGCAGCCCAATGAATTAAAGCACGGGTATACTATTGTTCTTTATCCGATATGAGACGAACATTGCGTCCATTCAAGGTGAGTACTAAAAATAAATCAAATTAATCGATTCGTTAGCTGTATCTGTACTAAAACACATACCTTGTTGGGTCCGCTGGGTTTGTGAAAGCGCTGGTGACTCCCAGCCCGGCCCACAGCCGCTCGTTACTGGTGGCCATGTCGCTCACAGCGGCAGTCACTTTCAGGCCGCTGGTCTACATCCGAGAGATGATGGCTCGAAGCACACAAGGTCATGGGCCGGTCGAAATCGTACCAGATGGGCTGCTTCCACGCAGCGGTCAGACCTCGAACCATGACGAGCTGCATCTTGGATGCTTCTAGCACTACGTCACGGCCCTGGTCGTAGCAAACCCTGCTGTCGAGACTGAGCTCGTGGAACGCGATCACACACAGCATCTCCATGTCGCTGAGATCAGTTACGGTCGCTTCAAGCACCCACATCGCGGAATCCATCATCCCTGGACCCAGGGGGAAATGATGGATGGATCCACTGCGACAAGGTGCTGAAAGACGGTAAAGGGACTTTCATTGACTCCTTGACATACAAGTACGCCCGTCGCGAGAGGACGCGCAGACCCAGGGATCTTCCGACGTCCTGGTCGGACCAGCGGACACGGTTGCCCGTGGCCAGGGCCCGGCGCTGGGCGGCAGTCAGAGGGCCGCGGGCGGCGAGGGCATTCGCTTGCGAGGAGGCCGCATGGAGAGCAACATTTCGGGTGCGCAGCGCCTTGTTCTGCTCCCGGAGCCTCTTCGCGCGCTGCTTAGCCCTGCTGCAGGTCTGCTGGAGCCGACGGCGGAGCACCTTCTCGGCAGCACTACTTCACTTCAGCTCGGCCTCGTTTCGTGCGAGCTCTTGTGCCAAGTCGTAGATCATCTCCAGAGATGTTTGGACGACGCACAGTGCTTCAGGATTCAGGTAGGATGGGATCCTGGACCTTACAGGGAGAAAATATCAGAACGTGAATACAGGATAGGATAACGGTGTGTTGCAAGTAACAAGCTCCTACCAATGACACCGACGGACAGCATAGTACACGTCCGATTCGGAGCCATAAGCTGGCGCAATTAGTGCATCATGTTCTGTGTAAGGACGGGTGAAAATCAAACTGGTTATAAGAAACGGTGTTTGCAAGAGGAATATTGGAAAAGTAGCGAGGGTTAAAAAGCAAATTCGCGCAGCGAATACAATGGACAACAAACAATAAACATGCATGACGCACTACCTTTAGGCCATCGATGAGTGCACCTGCTCAGTCCCTTTTAAGTTTACATGATATTTGCCATGCAACATGCCCATACCTCCTAGCATAAAGCATGACTATTTACGAATTTATCCAAAATACAATGTTACAATGCCGCGGCTGACGGGGGCGGGTCGACCGGAGCAGTGACCCGCCCCACCCTCCGCAGGTATTCCACGATGTGGTGGGCCGGCCCCGAAAGCACCTCCTCCAGGGTCGGCAGGTGCCCACAGAACCGGCTCCGGGCTGAATCGTGGGCAGGGCACCTGACCAGCAGGTGCCCCACGTCCTCTGCCTCTTCCACGCACGCCTGGCAGGTCGGGTCCCGACCAGGCCGAGGCGGTGCAGTGTGGCTCGCACCAGTGGGCAGTAGCCGGTACGCAGCTGGGAGATGGAGAATTGTCCTCACCGGTCGAGCTCGTCGTGACCATGCGTCGGTGACCGGTGAGGGTGCCGACGCGACCGCGTTTCGGCGAGGCCCTTCGTCCAGCGTCGGATGGCTGTCCGGGCACTGGAGAGATCGATGGGCGCCTCACTCTTGTCGCAGTCGTCGGCCGCTTGGTTGGCGAGGCGGTCGGCTGCCTCGTTACCGGCGAGGTCGGCGTGGCCCGGTACCCAGTGAAGCGTGATGGCCTTGCCTCCGTGAACCAGTGCGTCGAGCAGGCTCCAGACGCTTTGGGCGAGGGCCATCTGTTGGGTGTCCGGGCCGCGGCTGAGGAGTTGGAGACCGGACAGGGAGTCTGGACACCACAGCACGCTCTGTATCAAGGAGCTGGAGGGGGCCGGCAATTCGTGGAGGGAGCGGAGTGCCTCTGCCATGGACGGTTCCTTCCTTGGCAGATCCGTCTGACCAAATGGTGCAGTCCGGAGCGGGGACGAGGGCCAGGGCCTCCAGTACCGCCGCCTTCCTCTTGTCCGGTGGGTCCGTTTTCCTTGTGGGCCGCGGCAGTTCGAGTACGAAGCGGACGTCGCCTCCACGGTTGCACCAGGGCGGGTCGCCCTGGAATAGCGCCAGGGGCTCCCTCGGGAGGCCGTCCAGCCCCGCAGTGTCGCAGGCCCACGCCCCGATTCGACGCAGGCACGGTTTGTGCGGAAGTATGGCATCCTCGTCCGCCTTCAGCAGTGGCGATGTGCCAGCCTCTTCGGCAACCGAGGTCGCACGTCTCCACGCTTCGTAAGCGCGGTAGCCGAGTCTCGGGATCGGTGTCTTCGTCAAGAGTTCGCGGGCAGGGTTGCCCGGTGGGAGGCGGGTGAGGTGCGCATACTCGCCGGCCGCAAGTTCTTTGGACCGCACTGACAGCGGGGGCAGGTCTGCTTCCGCTGTCAGGGTCTCCCTGTCGGTGAGCTTGATGCAGCCGGTGATCAGGCGCGCACACTTCCGCTGTTCAACCTCCAAACGCTCCCGCACCGCTGGGGCCGCGTGGGTGAAAAATATCGCTGCGCCGTAGTCGAAGATGGAGCGGACGTAGCTCTGGTAGTCGTCGCGGAGGGTGCGGCGGTGGCTTCCGTAGCTTCTCCCCGCGATCTTCTTCTTGAGCGCCTCGATATGTGCGGCGAAGGTCAGTTGGCAGTCCAACTTCAGCCCGAGGAAGGTGGGTTTTCCTCGTACCCGAGGGGCTGACCGCAGAAGTGGAGCACGGGCTTGACCTTGCCGCCACTCTCCTTGGGGTCCAGCGTGAAGGTAGTCATCTGTGGCGAGCGTGTCGGTGCGCTCGTTAGCGCACGCGTCGGGGGTCATTGCATTTATGGAGCCATAAACGCAATGACGTCAGAGCAGCCCTGCTCTCACGTATGGCAGTGATGCAGTACGGCTGCCGTGCTGGGTCGGGGACCTGGGCCGAGTGGGTCACATCTGGCTGCCAGCCGCCGCCTGTCAATGCGATGACAGCGCCGTCAATGCGGACGACGGGCAACCTGGCTGGGGCGGCGACACTGCGTGGACGTGGGCGTTTGTCCGAATACATCGGTTGTGTTTTCTGTTGAGTGTTACATTGCTACAAGCTATTTCGGCACCATTGAGGCAGTTATACCGTGCGGCCGGTAGGAGAGCGAACCCCTGGCCGTTATGCCGTCCGTCGTTCAGGCGCGGCTGACTCCGGCGGTGACCTTTAATCGCCGCGGACTGGCACCACAATAACATAATTGATTGAATGGGCTATCAGATGGCGAATACCGCTTGTCAATCGGATGCAGGATTCCAAAGATATAAGCTCCTCAAAAGCGTTACGGTCGGTATGTGATAAAAATCCTGTATTCAGTGAGGACTCGCGAATACTTCACGCTCGCTCGTAACAATAGAGTTGCACTAAAGCACCATGTGTCAGTATCTTCTATTCGGATGGCATGACAACTTTGAGTCTGAACTGAGTCTGAATGTGTCTGAACACCAAATCGTTACCCTATCGGATTTATTTATAAGCTAAATGTCTAAAACCATTTGAGGCTCCATTCACACTCTGCATCACAAAGAACATCCTTTTGATTAATGGCAGTGGGACTCTTACATATATAGGGTATCAGTATTAGGGTAATGCTACAGCAAAATCATGTTAAAAGCATTACAAAAATAATAATGCAGCATTACATTTATAATAAATGATCAGAACGTAATTTGATCATGTCATGACTAGGCAGAAACATTGCTGATAAAACATAACTTCTATCAATAATGGTACAGACAGGTCCCAACTTTGTCAGATACAATCATACCAATGAAGGATCAGATTTTGCAGTGTCCCAAAATGTGTCGATTTGGGTGGGAAATGACACCCAAATGTCAATAATTTTCCATTCTTACTCCCTATTTTAGGAGTGAATTTCCACTCCCAAATTATGAATTGTGATATTGATTCCGACATAAAAAGGTATTGACTAAACAGGGTCCTAGGATTGCTTTGGAGCTTGGGTGTGGAATGGAAAATTGTGGCTAAAAATAAGCATAAAGAGTGGAAAATTCAACCAAAAGCCATTGTATTTAGCTTTATCAATATCCAATTACCCGCTCACCAGAACTAGTTATTACCAATACCAATTTTGACCTGTCTTTCCCTGTCTTGTCCTATCATTACATCCATAAATCAGTAGAGTTCAAATATCCAATACATTTTAGAATAAGGAGTGGAAAATTAAGAGGAAAACTTGGGAAAAAGAGTGGAAAAATAGTATCCATAGGGTGTCGTTTTCCACCAAAATTTCCCAATGCTAGGACACTGACTAAAAGTACTTTAGTTCAACAAAAACTACTCTGCTTTTCATATTCAGAACAGATATCAATATTGTACCATTTTCTTCATAATGTTCCACTCTCATGGTCTTTTTTGGCTAGAATTTTCCTCAGACACCCAAGCAAAAATGAAATTTTGGGACACTGGATTTTTTAATGGAGCACCACAATTGAAGCTATTGTAGATGACAGTTGATGATCAACTGCTACCAAGTGGACCGGCGGCTGTGCATCCAGAGTGTAGGGCGCATTGTTTACAGCTGAGTTTTGAAGGTGTTAGAGTGGTACAGATGTGTTCAAACTTATACAAAATGTTGGTGTCTAGGAGTGTATTCAAAACCTGAAAGTATGTCTTGGAGGTCAATCATTTGCCTGACCTCAGGTCAAAGAGTGCCCACAAGGTCAAATATCGGGCATCATAACTTTTTCCCTAAAGCACCTATCAAAGTCCTTTCAACAGTTAAATATATAAAATATACATACAGCAACACAAAACATTCAACATACCTTTTTGTTAAACATATTGCAAACAAAATTATGTAAGGTTACAATGTTGTATGACTGAAATCTGAATACCATTGATAATATTAAACACCTATATAGTATATACCTATTATATCTCACCCATGGTTGGCAAAGTTGCTGTTTGCTGGTATACATGGTGTACTCTTTTGTATTCTGATTGAGGGCTTGAGGTTTCTAGTGCTTGATCCAGTTGACTGAATCAAATAAAATATGATTATTAATCATATTTGATTTGATTATGTTTATTTTCCCTTTTCAGAGTACAATTTTTTTTTTTAAAGTACAAAAGAGTACTAAATGTATACCAGCAAACAGCAACTTTGCCAACTATGATCTCACCAGTAAAACACCTTTTTGGGCAATGACTGAGGAGGTCTCTGGTAAAGCTAAATTAAGTTGTATTGAATTGTTCATGATCTCCTTTCTCAAATTCGCCAAAAGGGAGTACATCCTGAGCGCTGCATGCTTCATCGTATAAATTAATGCTTAAATTAATAATGCAATTTTTGATCAAGAATTATTTCGGTTCATTTTGACATTTCCATGTGCCATGCGCTGTGGTACCACCCCTATCAGAACGCAACATGCCAAAATCAACCAACAAGTGGCCTCTAAATTCTGTATATTGTAAGGTAAGGCAAGGTAAGGTGGAACACAGTATCAACCAAAACATATATTTCAGGTTGGTCCTGATCAGAGCTTTGGGCCTTTCATATATAAAAATATACCTTCATAGCCTCAAAGGTTATCACCTACTTATGCAGTGTACGCCTATGCTAATGTTCTTGGCAAAGAATATGCATGGACATTGGACATGGAACAGAAAAAGTTTGTATTATAATGTTTCCAAGCCCCAGCTAAGTGCTAACCCTGCAACTCTTCATCCCATGTGATGCGAATTTCCATTATAAAATGCATTATACAATATGACATTTGTTTCATGTGCGCCAGTTACGCAAGCACAGAATGTAAGCCAAGGGAAAATATTGTTTCACTGCAGCCAGGGTAATAGAACGGGTAGAACAGTACAAAATGTAATGCCCAAATGAAATAGACAAGATATAGTTTTTTTCTGGGAATTGCTTTGTCTATTATAAATTAAAGGTATTGTTTACTATCAATAACTTGTATTTTCATAGATTAAATCTTTATTTATTTAATTCAACTCCAGCAAATACACGAAGTAGTAGTCGAAGTAGTGTATATTTCAGTTCCTGTAGTAGCATTTGGAAGCGGTCATTATTAATACCCTACGAAGTAGTTGTCGAAGTAGTGTATATTTCAGTACCAGTACCAGTATTTGGAAGCGGTCAGCGGTCGTTCCGACGTTTTATAACCCCAAGCCCATTTAGCCACTTTACGCCCAGAATATCTAAAAAGGGTAAATAAAAAAGTTGTAGCCTAGGCGTGTAGCTATCTGGTCCTGAAGTCGGATTTCAAATATATACCATAGGTTATGAGACAGCTTAGTCTGAAAATCATCGATTTAACATGGGAACCCTATGGTGTAGTAGGTTGTTAACGCCTGAGTGCTGCCAACCGTTACTGGTTGGGGCTGACTGACTGGGGGCTATTTATACAGACCTTGACCATACTGTCTACGTTTTGACAAAAACATATTAGGGAATATATATTGCTTTGCAGATTTCTCAGCACAGGAAAGTAGAACCCTATGCTTTAATTCAGAATATGTTTATGATCGCTAACACAGGCCTATTTTTTTTTTTAACAGTCAACTCATTAATTTATTAATGACCAAGACACGTTTCTATAACTTCTTCAGTTGGTCATTAAAAATATGAGATGAATGACACTTACAAAATATACAAAGTTCATTCACATCACGTGATTGTGTCACCTGTTATTATCCAATGAGGCGAAGCAATCACTCAATTAAAGCAATCAATTAATTTTGAAGCCATTGGGTCTTATATCCTGATAACAATAAAAACATAAAAGAAAAGTGCAACAAAGAGCCTCTCAGGCCCATCCAAGATTGCACCCCCACCCCTTCTCCACGAATCTCGCCCCTCATATCACCTTACTCTACCTGCCAGCTGCCTAAAAGAAGCCTAATCCTATGAGTATTTATGAACTAATCCCTTTTCTGTAAAGTATGTATCTAATCTAATTTTGAAGTAAGCAAGTGTCCATAAGATAAGGTAGGGTAAGGTCATCACTAATCAGGATGTTCAACTATTTGACTCCTATATGCTCCGTATTAAGATCAGGACAAATTCTCCCAATGAAGAATGCACCAAAATATTATTACCATCAGTCACACCTTAACATGTGCTGTAGGTACATTTAGTATTAGTTCAGTAATTCCCCTCCCCAGTGTTCTTTAAGTCCCTAATGGAATAAGAATAGTCAGCTGACACTAACATTACGACAGACTGAAAAGTGGGTTATCTTTGACTGTCTACAAGATAGTCTGGGGGAGGGGTACAAGGGGACAGCCCCTTCGGCCCCCTGTAGGTTCTGCAGCACAGCGAACAGAGCATTCTAAACATGGGTCCCTGCGACTGTAGTTGCTGTAAAGGTTAGGTCAGGTTTGATTATGTATTGTTTTTGGTGACAGCATAGCTTTGGTATTACTGGTACACATTCCTGTCTGTCGTAATAATACTCTCTGCTTTTATTAGGGACCTCAAGAACACCATTAACCAGGGAGGTGAATGACTGAACTATTACCAAATTTTTGCCATGTTCCTACACTCCTGCCTTGTCATTCTGAAACCTACCACCATTGCCACTTATTGTTCCATCTGTAGTTCTGAACCAATGGAAGCCCAGTTGAACCCAGGCTGTTGTCATTCCAATGCTTATAAGCTGTTCAATAAATGCCCCCGGTGATGTCAGCAGCATTACTTTTTGGATCCCTGAGTTTTCTTGTCATTAATATGAGACTTGATACTGTCTAACATACATTAGTGGTGATGTACTTTACATGTATGTCACTTGTGAAGTAGTGTTCCATATATTTAGCTTGCTATGCCAGATAATAAGTATGCCCTCAGCGACATCATGGAAGATACTGTGCAGCAGGGACGGTTCTACCTATAGTGTGATAGGTAGGTACTTTCTGACAAACCCAATTCCAATGGCACAGCTTATTAAAATGGGTCGATTTTCAGAAAATTGTGTGGCATATTGAGTCATATTAGAGGGTCTACAAATGGATGGCTGGCTAATGTTAAAATACCATCAAATCTGGCCAAAGTTGGTGGAGCAAACTCAAAGTTTGTGGGGCTATGACCGCATCAACTGAAGATGGAACTCCACCAAACGGTTATCAACACATCACGTCACACGACAAATGCAGCATTTTGTACAACTCCATATCAATCAGACAATATATACATATTAACTCACCTCAACATTCAGTGTTTCTAGCGAACGTCACATCACATCACACAGCCATGCAGATACAACAGTCAGGAGACGTATGTGGCGAACGCACCACGAGCCATGCGACTCAGTCTCAACCGCAGCAGAAATGGGCGGGAAACACCATAACCAGCTGATTTTACCCGATTTTACCGGGTTGCTTAATGCTGCAAGCACCTCCCAAGATTGAGGGGTCAAAATAATCGCCGCAGAATAGTGCACCGACCCAATGCGTGCTGGTGACCCTAATAATGCTAGTCGTATTACTCTGCATTTAGCGCAGAGTCGTCGATCGTTTAACTCAGCATTCGCTGACTCGAAAAAGAAGTGATTCCCGTTTTGACCACCTTTGAGACTCCCCTTTGTCGAGTAGTTTGAGTCGCAAAAGTTTGGGGAGTAGAAATTTGTATCAGTGTATGCAACCGTCCCTGACCAAAGACGCTACATAAATGGCGGTCATGGCCAAGATAACTATAACTAACGGCAAATCACTGAAGTCTCAACACATCCAACCACGGTAGATAAAATACTCAAATGCATCCTGATCCAACCCATTCTGATTCCTCAGAATCATGAATTTACTTACGTCACTAAATTCACCCTTCCCGGCCTTCCAACGCTAACGAGCGCATGCACTGATTAGTACGAAATGATACTAAACTTCGCAACGTTTAGTAATAATCCGTACTAAAAACCGTTTCCCCTCTTAGTAGCTATTGGTACTAAAAACCTTCGAGGACATGTTGGACGAGCGCTGTCGACTAGACGGAGACCACGGCGACGTGCTGAATTCTACCAGCATTTGGTATTGGTGATGGAAGTTCGCGGGAATGCGAAAAATGTTCTTATGAAGCATCTTATTATTTATTATGGTCTAATTTATCATCTTTTTATGATATTATCTTATCTTATCAAAGAATGTAATTCAATGATTGAATTAAATTAATGATCGAAGAGCTTTAAGCAAATAGTTCACCTTCAACATGGGTTTTGAACTGAAATAGCAGTTTTGTAGCCCGTGTTGAGAAATCCTTATCTGCAATTTTTCTTGGCTGAAAAGACTCTCCAGCCGAAGATAGTTGACTTTTTGGCGAAGGAATACGTTTAACTCAGCATTCGCTGACTCGAAAAAGAAGTGATTCCCGTTTTGACCACCTTTGAGACTCCCCTTTGTCGAGTAGTTTGAGTCGCAAAAGTTTGGGGAGTAGAAATTTTTATCAGTGTATGCAACCGTCCCTGACCAAAGACGATCCCCAATATGCGCCATTCCCCAATATGCGCCATATATGATGTACCGTACCGTCTGAAAGTGCCCGCACTGCCATGGAGCATGCGCAGACCAATAACGCACACCATAAAATCAATAATTTACAACCTTCTGTCCTGAATTGGCGCGATGTAGGACCATTTTTAAACAGAAAAAAAAGAAACTGTATTAAAAAAATATAATAAAAACGTGTTCTGAAAAAAAAATCCGAAGGTGAACTATTTCCTTTAAGTGCTGACCCAAGGGTGTTGTTGTCTGTTCCAACCATAGGTACCCCATAGGTACATCATCATCACAGGGGCGGCGGATTCGGGGGGGGCAGCGGAGGCAGCCGCCCCCGCTGGCAAAATCAAGCGGGGGCAAAACTATCTTTTTGCCCCCCATCTTCCGTAGTCGAAAATTACATATCCTTTACCATATATGGTAAAAATGATGAGCATTGCAAAAGTTTAAAAATAAAAGAAAAAATATACTTCATATGGCAGTAAAATATGGTAGCTTGTCCTTGAGGAAAAAGTGACGCAACGCAAGTTTAAACAATATTGGCGGGAGCACTGAACTCTATAACATGGAACGCGCTTTGGCCGGAAGACTGGTCTAATGCCGGCCGCCATCTTGTGCGGACCAAAAAGGCGGCCGGGCGCGCGTCCGTCCGTGTTAAAGGAAGTTCACCTTCGGAATTTTTTTTAGAACACGATTTTATTATATTTTTTAATACAGTTTCTGTTTTTCTTTTCAAAAATGGTCCTACATCGCGCCAATTCAGGACAGAAGGTCGTAAATTATTAATGTTATTGTGTGCGTTATTGGTCTGCGCATGCTCAATGCAGTGCTGGCACTCTCAGACGGTACGGTATATCATATATGCGCCGCATTCCTTCGTCAAAAAGTCAAATATCTTCGGCTGGAGAGTCTTTTCAGCCAAGAAAAGTTGCAGATAAGGATTTCTCAACACGGGCTACAAAACTGCTATTTCAGTTCAAAATCCCATGTTGAAGGTGAACTATTTCCTTTAAAGGATGGGGAGGCGAGTACACCGGCTGACATTTTACAATATATTGAGCGAACTACTTGTGGTAGCGCAACTTGGCTACCACTAAAAGTTCCAAATTGAATAGAGAGTGATTCTAGGTGTTCATATTTATTTTTTTCCGTGAAAAAAATGCAAAAAAATATGAACACCTAGAATCATTTTCCATTCAATTTGGAACGTTGCAGTGGTAGTCATATTGCACTACCACAAGTAGTTCGCTCAATATATTGTAAAATGTCAGTCGGTGTACCCGCCTCCCCGGTCCCCATCCTTTTTAACACGGGCGGCCGCGCGCTCGGCCGCCTTTTTGGTCCGCACAAGATGGCGGCCGGCATTAGACAGCCCGGCCGGTAGGGGTCCACGGCGATTGCTTCCCTGTGGGCGGGAGTCATAAGCAGACGACCGATCATTGTGGATCAGTGATGAAGCGGGCGCGGCGTCAGTTATCCTTAGATGGATTCGTGAGGAAGCGGTAAGTTAAACCCAGTACCTAACTAGTAAGTAAGTCAATTTTCAGTTTTCATATTCCCATATCAAGGAACCTAATATTCACACTCCATTCCCCAAATTGACATTGCCCTTTTTCTTTACAACCACAATCGGCGCCGTCAGGTTTTTTGATATTTGTGTATAAGGACGCTTGTAATTCTACTTGAAGGTACATATTGTGATGATTGACTATCGCCTATCGGCGGGACTGGCGTCACCAACACTTTCAGCCGTGACCGTATGTAGTTGAGTAGGTAAGGTTAGTAGGTAGGTAAGTACTAAGGACTAAGGTACCTCTCCCCGAAATAGGAACAAGATATGGTAGCATATATGGTAGCACAGTATGACGTCATGAGGTAGTATGGCAGCACTATAAATGCAATTGCATTGTGCACAGCGACAGTGCTGCCTGGATTCGAACTTCTGTCTCGAATGTCGACGCGAGGAGGGCGGCACAGCCGCCCTCCGAATACAACGGGGGGCCGGAGGCGGAGCCCCCCGTTAGGTCTCGTAGCGAACCAATCTCCTGCCTTGGGTTAGGTCAGGTTCGATTATGTTGCCATTTTACTCCGATAAGAGTTGAAAATGACAACATAATCAAACCTGACCCAGGCAGGAGATTGGTTCGCTACGAGACCTAACGGGAGGCTCGGCCCCCGGGCCCACCGTTGTATTCGGAGGGCGGCTGTGCCGCCCTCCTCGCGTCGACATTTGAGACAGAAGTTCGAATCCAGGCAGCACTGTCGCTGTGCACAATGCAATTGCATTTTATAGTGCTGCCATAATACCTAATGTGCTACCATATGTGCTACCATATGTTGTTTACATTTCGGAGACAGGTACCATATTTACCAACCTACAAACCTACTTAGATTACCAATACTAAGTAGGTTTGTAGGTTTGTAGGCTAGGTTAGGTTAGGCCAAACGTTTCGTTGACGCCAGCGTCACCAATGCCAGATCTCGATCACTTGATGACGCCTGTCCCACCGATACCCGTGTCCAGGCAAATTTTCGTCGGTCGGTTTTTCGTCGTGTATGTTTTCGTCAGCAGGTTCACTCGCATTTTTTTTTCTCGCGTTTTCTCGTCTCGTCTTCGCATTTTTTTCGTTTCGCGTCTTCGCGAAATTTATCGTGTACTCATTTTTCCATCCACGCATTTTTTTCGTCTCGCTTTTTTCGTCTACGCATGATTTCGTCTACACATTTTTTTTTGTCCGAATAATTTTCGTCCACGCAATTTTTTTGTCTCGTTTTTTTTCGTTTCGTCTCTTTATTGTCCAAGCATTTTCGTCCAAACATTTTTCGTCCAAACATTTTGTTTGCGCGGTTTTTAGTCTGAACATTTATCCTTATTTCTTCCACACATTTTTTCGTCTCATAAGCGTCTACATGTTTTCGTCTATATATATATATCACAGACCCGTGCCAAATACTCGCAAATCTTCGGTCAGGGAAATTTTCATCCACGCAAATCTTCGTTTTTGCGAAATTTCGTTTAGTTGAAATGCCTGCCCCACATTTTAGGTGCATAGGGAGAACGGAGGTAAACGTGAATTACAGATATTCTGTCAAAAGCAGAAGCATAGGAGAGATTTTAGGCAAGGGTAAATCAACTATTTTCGGTTAAGTTATTCTGCTTTGGGCTTCAGGCCACCTGAAGGCTTTGCCTGCTCCTAACCTCGTGGCTGTGCCTATAGTATGGGAGGTGGAAGGGACAAATTGCTTCGCCTACCCCTCCCACGTGGCTATGCCTAATAGTCTATGGAAACCACAATTGTATAATTTGTCACTTGTTCTTATGAACGTTGTCCTGTTACTTTTCAGAAATCCAACAGATCCTAGTCAAAACATAGCAGGCCCGCCTAAGTCTGATTCATCCGCGGGAGTCTCTGGAAGTGCCGAGCCACCCTCTCCCGCTCCACCACCACCACCGGACCCTTCTCTGACCGTGCTTCCGCCCCAGCCACTGCCTTCGACCTCCTCCATAGCCTCAACGGAGAGTGTCGATCCTGAAGCGCCTGCTTCTGGGCACACCTTGGATGGTAAGTCAGAGCCAACCTATTTCAAAATCGGGTGTAGAATGTGAACGAATTTCACATAAGCTTCGGTTGGATTCATCCGTCCTAACTAACGTAGCAGGTGCTTGGTATATTCGTCTGAAGTAGGTACTATGTCCTTATAAGTCTGGGAATGAAATGAGTGGTTCTTAAGTATCCTTTTCTTACGTAAAATAGTACATGGGAAATGCAAAAGCAGTTCATTTGCAAAACCACATAGCATATATGTTTTGAGCTAGAACCGACACGGCAAATTGCTTACCGACTGTATTGCTTGGAATCTGACACACTGCGCGAAGGTGCTTCGCTACTGTCACAATAAATACGCAAATTGCAGTGGTTTATGAGTGCATTGAACTGAACTGCACTATCAATGCTTGGAAGGCGAAAACATGTTTACACGTCTGTGCTCGCTATTCTGAATTTTCAATCACATCAACTAGGGGCGAATCCAGACGGGGGAGGCTGTCACGGGGCCATGACTCCAAAGGATCTGAAACCATGATTTGGCCCCAAACAGCCAGACTTTTTGGATGTTTTTAACATTACATCTATGACGTTGCATGGAAATAATTGACTTAATTTGGAAGTCCCCCCTCCCTACCAAAAAACCACCGTTACATCCGCACTTGCCATCAACCCATTTTAAGGAAATAGACCACCACATGTTTTTTATACTGAGATAGCAGAATCGTAGCATGTATAATATATAAATCACACCCAATACGATCGTTCATCTAAAAATTATAGGTTCATCAACGGCACATGCATGTACGATTTCGGTGGATTTTGCTTAATTTCATGGGTTTTGCATACATTAAAAATCCGATACACCCTTTGACATCGGATCTC
Source organism: Chirona hameri (assembly GCA_036785665.1). Taxonomy (NCBI): domain Eukaryota; kingdom Metazoa; phylum Arthropoda; class Thecostraca; order Balanomorpha; family Balanidae; genus Chirona; species Chirona hameri. The sequence continues at coordinate 121,126 of JAXIVJ010000941.1, read as the reverse complement.
TTGGTAGCGACGTTATACAAAAAAGAAACTGGCTAATAGCTACAACGATATCAATCTACTGTTAAAACCAGTGTCATGTTATTAGTTTTCAGCTCAGTATACCCATTACTGGCTACTGCCATCTTTCAAGGAATAATTCAAGGTGGAGTCAACTTCCCTTTAATGTGTATAAATGAGTTTCTGCAAGCCATGGTATCTGTACGGACTAGCTTACACAAATATATTTGCACATATTTGACGCCTGACGGTACTTCGGAGCCATACCACGGTACGACGGTACAAGGAATCACAATTCTGGCCCAACGGGGGGGGGGGGCCTTTGTTGAGAAATATACCTGTTTTGCATCTTCCTGGTAATGATGAAGCTTCAGATATCTGGACCACGGTTCGAGAAGTTCATCGAAATAGGATGCGCCAAACATGTTGACAAACATGTCCTAATAGTTCGACTAAATCATTATCCCTAATCCTGGCATATCCCTTCCTTCACAGAACCACACCAACCAGCGCATGTGTCCTTTCCGGAGACAAACGGCAGGAAGTTCAGAAGCCAGTGGTACACCGAGTACCCGTTTCTCTCACGACGTCGCACGGGACTCGGTGACGTGCCACACGTGTTGCCGAGCACTCTCACACAAGTTGATGGGACGCTCAGACTTCAAAGAGACGGCCTTCTTGGATGGTTTTTCCAACTGGAAGAAGGCAACGGAAAGGTTCAGAGCCCACTCCAAGTCTGCGCAGCACATGCATGCCAAGGAGAAGCTGACTCTGTCTGCTGGTCTACCTGTTGACAAGCGCGTGGCTCGAGCCACAGAGATGGAGCAGAAGACGAATCGGGAGGTTTTCACGGAGATCATCTGCACCATCCGCGGCCTGGCGCGTTCGGGGTCGGCCCTCCGTGGCCACGACAGCGTGAGCGGGAGGCTGCTCACAATGCTTGATGAACGCTCTGTGACCAGCCCCGAGATCAAGGCGTGGATCCAAAAGAGGAACAACTTCATTTCCCACGAGTGTCAGGATGAAATCGTACAGATCATGGCCTCTATGGTACTCCGCGAAGTCCTAGAAGAGGCACGACGCTCGATGTTTTACGGAGTGATCGCAGATGGGACCACGGATCTGTCCACCAAAGAACAGTTCAGTATCTGCATCCGATACGTCACCGAAGAGCTGATCGTGAAAGAGGCCTTCCTCGGCCTCTATGAGGTCCCCGGTTCCACAGCTGCGGAGCTGTATGAAGTTCTAAAGGATGCCTTGGTGCGTACCATGTACAGCACAGATAAGCTCAGAGGACACTGCTTTGATGGAGCTTCGAACATGTCTGGAAGAGTGACAGGTGTACAGAAGAGACTCGTCGAAGATCAGCCTCGCTTGGTGTTTGTACACTGTGAAAACCATTCTCTTGACCTTGCCCTCGTCGAAGAAGCTAAGAAAGTTTCTCAAATAGCTGACGCCCTGAACACGGTTAGAGATGTGGTGGGAGTTCTGAAAACCACCAAAAGAAAGCACTGGTTCGAAGAACATCTTCGCGAGCTGAAACTGCAAGGGGGCGAAGATGATGAAAACTCGCAGCGAGCTGCACCGCACAAGCTGCTCTCACTGTGCCCCACCAGGTGGACTGTGAGATGCCAAGCGGTGGCGATATTTCTTGAGGAGTACGACACAATCATCCTGACCCTGGAGGACGTCGAAGCCGATGTGTCGGTCTCGCCTGATGTCCGCCACAGGGTGAGAGGTTACCTCCGCCACCTCCAGCAGCACGAGACAGTGTTTGCGCTGATGCTTTGTGAACGGATGTTCCGCCCATGTGAGCTCTTCGCAAAAGCACTGCAGCGCCCCGGGGTAAACTGTGGAGATGTCCGCCGGGGGGCAGCGATGTTACTGGACACCTTTGACATGCTGCGCGAAGTCGGCTTCGATGAGTTGTGGACGGACTGCAACAACAAGACCCAGACTCTCACAGCTCCGATCGACCCACCGAAGGAACCACGCCCAAGCCGGCCTCCGAAGCGACTGGAGCATTCCGTTAATCCTGCACCACCAGCAGTACTCACCGCCAAAGGCTCGATCAGGCGAAGCTTCTTCGAGGCAATGGACCTGATATCAAGTGAGGTAAAACGCCGCTTCCAACAGCCTGGTCTTGAGCGTCTGGAAAAGCTTGAGGACCTGCTCCTCGGAAAGGAAAAGGATGTCTGCCCAGCTCGAGTCCGGGAAATTCTCAAGACTGTGGGTGACTGCAACGAGGACGGCTCTGCGGGTGACATTGATCCAAATGTTCTGGCTACGCAGCTGGGCATGATGCGTCAGTGCGGCTCAATCCCTCAGCCAGCTGCTTCGATAAGCGATGTCGTCAGCGTCATAATGGGACAGGGTCTGCTGTGCCAGGAAATGTTGTCCGAGGTGCTGCGACTTTCAGCGCGGATCTTGGTGGTCTCCATGAGTGGCGCATCAGCCGAACGCTCTTTTAGCGCCCTATGTCGCATCAAAACGCCTCTGCGGTCAACCATGTGCCAGGCAAGGCTCTCGAACCTGGTTGTGCTCGCCATGCACAGTGATCGCGCCAGGACCCTGGACCCAAAGGCTATCCTCCGCGAGTTTGTCGTAAACCATCCGATGAAGCGATCGACAGTGTTCGGGAGAATGTGAGCAGGTCATGCGGCGAGCGCGAGGTGGTGTGTTATATGAGGACCGTGTTGGTCCTGAATATGAGGATTATGCCGCACCCGTGTTGGTCCTGAAGTGGGCAAAATACATACCGAATCTTGCAATAAAGAAGGAGTTAAATTATCGTTTAAAATATAAGGGAAAACTTTCTACAGCAGCTATAAGTACGTGCATGCATGTATGTCAACAACAATACACATTTATAGCCAATGTAGCCAAAGAGGAATATGCATTTTACCAACTACCAGCTAAGCAGTAATATAGCGTGTTATAACATTATTATATGATGGAACAGTGTCAGAAATATGATTCAATCTTTACAGCTGAAGCTAATTGATAAAACATAATTTTCACTCCACGTCTATATGCGCCGAACATATTAACAAGGAACGACTTGAATTTTGAAACATCAATATTTGGCTACTGAGAACGGGTCTTGTTTTCTGGTAGCTATTACATTGCAATTGTATGTTACCCTAACTTAATTTTCGGGCTCTGGCAACCCTGATAGATCGCCACTCTAAATCACGATATATCATCATCATCACCTTTAATTTTCCTTCAAATCCTTCAACCTATGTGTTTAAGCTATATGACTACGTGAACTGAATCAGGGACGTAGGCTACGGGGGGCCATGCCCCCCATGCCCCCCATGCCCCCCCCCCCCCCCCCCCCCCCCCCCCCCCCCCCTCCTGAGTGATCCAGTTTACACTAGATAAAATGGGATTCCGGCAAGCTTTAACATTACCGTCTATGGGCGTTGCATGGAAAGAATCGAGTTTGAAATATATCCGACTGCACCCCCCCCCCCCCCCCTCCTCGGCAGGTGAAAAGGTATTTCCTGGCTACGTGCCTGAACTGAATTGATCGAAGTCTTGCCCCCTCCCCCCCATGTCAAAATCAAATCCGCCGCCACTGCTGATCATCATCATCATTGTATGGATTGAAGTCGACCAGTTCTGGTTTTTGTATCATTTGGGGCGCTATCCCGCTAATAAGAGACGAAATATATTGAAGGAAAATATACAAATCGTCACAGCCGTCTCAGCTTTGGCAGGGTTCCACGGACAGTGGCAGTGGGTGCGGAATTTGGATGCTCTTCATTGGGCTGCTGATGTGAGCATTGCTCTGTTCCCATGGACACACTGGGGGGGGGGGGGGGGGCAAAAACAAAGGTTATTAGTGTTTTGAATTGCATATGTCATCAAAGAGCGTTGACCGAAGGTTTAACTGGTAACTTGGGTACCGGTGTGGTTGAGGTTCGGGTTTAGAGGTGCCACTTTTCTACCCGCTTACCCACGAGACGTGGGTAGTTACTACCCACGTGGGTAGCTGTGGGTAGCACATGCAATCATTTGGCTGAAGTGGGTAGTTGGCGGGTAGCATAATTTTCACATTTTCAAAAAAAGGAAAGTTTTAACCCGTATTTCAGTGAATGCGCTTTCATTTCAGCAATATCATTCAAGTTTATTGCATGAATTTACATAATTTAAAGGTTTTTTCTTTAATTTTATTCAATCCCAAAATAGTACAATTTATGTTGAGGGTAGTTGTGGGTAGTTGACAGCTTATTTGAGCACGTGGGTAGTGGTGGGTAGTTGAACAGTGTTTGCGGCGCGGCGCGGGTAGTCACAGGCCTGAAAAGTGGCAGCTCTATTCGGGTTGCAGATTTACTGAAGCTCTTCTTTTGCTCATAGTCATGCGAAGTGGTCGTCCAGGTTCAAGCATAGTGGTCGCCAACGTGGTTGGCAGGACATAGCTTTTTTAGACCCCCGGCGGCATGGTCCAGAGGGGCGCCAATCCAATGTCAATTAAAACGGGTCAAATATGTATCTTCCTTAACCCGCGCCACGGGGGAGGGGCGGTTCTCCCATGTAGGCAAGGTAGGCAATGCCTACCCAGTTCAGTAGCCTTCTTGCGATACCGATATTTATCTTCGCTTCTTTTTATTTAATTCCTTATTGATTAGCATGGTTTTCTGCAATCGGAATGAGCTCATCTGCGAGCAATTTTTTTTGTAATGCTTCTTAACCATAAATTAAACGCAAATGTAAGAAAACCCTTGCCTACCTCATCCTACTAGATTCTCGACCAGCCTGTGTACAAATCTATCGGATCCTGCAGTATAAAATTTTTGTAAGGTAGCAAATCGACTAGAAAATCGATAAGAACACACCTTTTTTAAGCGCAATAACTTCACAAAATAAATATACTGCAATACCAATTATTATTTTAGGCTCGCAGTAGCTTGCCACATAGGGGTTCGATTATTACTTCTTTTAAAAACAAAAATGCAATTATTATTCCAACGACGATGATGGCGTCATCTAGGTACTCATTTTAAGAACTGAAGCGCCACCTATCATCGTCTCGCGGTTTTGTGACGCTCACAAGCCTACTGCTTTCAGTTTTGTTCAGTGACGTTCTTCGTATTGCTCATAGTGCGAGCTAGCGCCAAAAGCGAAGCAAGGTCAACTAGCGGATATTTTGTTCTGTACTTGCGTCCCGCCCTAGCCTGGCCCTGAACTGGACGGTGCTCGCTCGCTCTTTGCCAATCCACGTGTGTTGCTGCCTTCTGGTGTAGGTATGGCAATACAATTAACCTGTTGGGTACGTTTTTATGACAATGCTGCCTTGCTTACCTAGTATCAAGGGCTTAGCGCCGCCCCTGGGAGGGGGCAGTTTCTCAATATCTTGAAAACTATGATAGATATTGACGTGAAACGTTCCGTACCTTATGTTGCATCCATTTTAAGTCTTCTCTCAACATGTCAGTTGGGCAAACTACAGAGATCAAAATTATATCAATCAATTTTTAGATTTTGTTATGCCCATATTTGGGCATAGGGGAGACTGGGACTAAATGCATCACAGTTTGAATGCATCAGAGCTTATAACTAAAAAAAAACTACCCATGAGATGAAAATGCCAGTGGGTCTACAAGAAACGCGCATACGTAAACAGACGCCGAAAGAGTGATTTTTGAGGAAGAAAGTTAATATTTGCCAATAAGTACAAAATTCAGTTGACTCTTTGCAACTTCAGGTGTGGTGAAACATATATTTATTCATATACTGCATATACTTCCATAGACCGTAGCATATACTTATGGCGTTAAAACAATAGATCTTGTCTGAACGGCTTAAACTTTCACCATTGTATGCCCTCAAAAACAAATCAAAGTGGACATGGGCAGGTTGAATTGTTTGTGAAGGGGCAGGTTGCAACATTAAAGGAAATAGTTTACATTGGAATTTTGTACCAAACACGATTTGATATTTTTTAATACAATTGTTTTTTATATTGTCAAAAATGGCCTTATATCGCGCCGATTCAGGACAGAAGGCCGTACATTTGTATTGTTTATCAAAACTATATGCATACTCTCTGAGTCAGAGTCCTGACGTCACGCGAATGTAAACAATGGTTCAGCCAATCAGATTCGAAAGTAGTCGCGTAAGGATAGACTCGCATTGGAGATGTGCCAACCGGCGGCCGGCGGTTCGCTTGCTATGTATTTGTATTTGTATTTATTGATAAATCACCAACAGGCACAAAGCCCGGTTACAGGCGAAGTCAGGAGATAAAACAATGACTAGTAACTATGACTAGTCAGGAGATAAAACTATGAATAAAACTGCTAGCACCAGCTGCAAGCTGATGGCTGATGGTATAGCCTCTGCTCGGGCTAGAACCAGTACAACATTCTTTCGCCAGCACCGCATTCCTTCGCCAAAAAATCAAACTTATTCGGCTGGAGTCTTTTCAGTCAAGAAAACTTGCAGATAGGGGTTTCCCAACACGGGCTACAAAACTGCTATCTCAGTGTAAAACTAATGTTGAAGGTGAACCATTTCCGTTAAAGGAAATAGTTCACCTTCGGAAAATTTTCAGAACACGATTTTATTATATTTTTTAATACAGTTTCTTTTTTTCTTTTCAAAAATGGTCCTACATCGCGCCAATTCAGGACAGAAGGTCGTAAATTATTAATGTTATGGTGTGCGTTATTGGTCTGCGCATGCTCAGTGCAGTGCTGGCACTCTCAGACGGTACGGTATATCATATATGCGCCGCATTCCTTCATCGATCTCAACGACATCGGACCACGGACGCCTTCCAGACTTCTCTCCTCCAGCCCTCCACCGCTTTCGGGTGCGGGACCCTGTCCACGTGCTTGTGGCAGGGTCGTTAGACCCTTAGATAGGTAGCCTTTATATATTTTTAAGTAGGCAGTTTCATTAGCACAATTTTTTTATTGGCAATAGGCCTCCTCCACGGAGTAGGTCCCTCTCCACTTTTGGGCAGTTAACTTGCAGGTGCCAACACCTGTCGTGTGTGGCAATTAAAGTAAATAGTTAGCCCCCATCCTATCCTCCTGAGCCACGACGATGGCTACCCCCCCCCCCCCCCCCCCCCCCCCGGAACCCCCCCCCCCCCCCGGAACCCCGACCCGACCCCCCCCCCCCCCCCGACCCGCCCGACCCCCCTCCGGGGTTCCCCGGTGCGCGACCGCGTGCCCTCCTGGACGGTCCCCCTCCCAGCCCCCTTCAGGGGCCCCGCCCGCGTCCCCCCGACCCCCCTCAGGGGTCCCCCCTTCCAGCCCCCCTCAGGGGCCCCGCCCGCCCCGTCCAGGGGCCTGGCAGTCGCCGGACTCCCGTCCCCCCGACCCACCCGACCCACCCGACCCCCCTCTGGGGTCCCCCGGTGCGCGACCACGCACTCCCCAGGCCGGCTCCACTCCCCGCCCCCCCCTCAGGGGCATCCCAGGAGCCGACCCGGAGCACAGCTCCCCCCGACCCCCCCCCCCCCCCCCCGAACGGGCCCGCTCGCCTCCTTATGTGGCGAACGGATGGACACCCGTTCCGAACAATCAACCCGTTTCATGTCCGGCGCTGGCTGGTCGCCATCTGTGGTGGCGACGTTGCCAGCGCTAAGCCCATCCGATCAGGAGCCCTCCTGATCGAGACGCTGACGTCCGCACAGAACGTCCGTCTGATGGGTCTGACAAACTTCAACGGAGCGAAGGTCGCCGTGGAAGCCCCGGCGCACCTAAACTCCGTGGAGGGTCTGGTGTGGTGCCCAGACGTGGCCACCCTCTCGGAGGACCTCCTCCTCCGAGAGATCGCACACCAAGGGGTGTGCGAGGTCACGCGCCTCTCGCCCACGGGAAAGCGACCCGATCAGCCCAACCCGCTGATTCGGCTCCGCTTCAGAGGCAGGGAGCTGCCTACCCACATCCATTGTGGGTACGTGGCCGCCCCAGTCAGGGAGTGGATCCCCCCCCCCCCCCCCCGCAGTGTCAGCAGTGCTGGCACTACGGCCACCTCAAGTGGACCTGCCGGGTGCGCACCGCCACCTGTGGACGGTGCGCAGGCGAGCACGGCACCGAAGGGTGCACGCGCGCAGCACGCTGCGCCACGTGCGACCAGGCCCACCCGGCCTGGGACCGCCGGTGTAGAGCCTGGGGCCTCGCTCGCGAGGCGGAGCGCCTGAAGCGCGACGAAAGGCGCGACAGTCGGCGCCCACCGGACGCCCCGCTCTCCCCAGGTCTCGCCCCTGGCGCTTGGCCGCTCCTCCCCCCTCCCGGAACCTCCCCCCCCCCCCCCCCCCCACCCAACCGGCCTCCCGCCAGACCCCCCAACCGCCAGACCCCCCGACCACCATGCCAGTCCCCAATGGCATCTCTGGCTGACCTCGAGCGCGAGGCTGCCGCTGATCCACCGGCACCGCGCTCCCCCTCCCCAGCCGAGTCGAACATCGACTCAGGCCCCGCCTCCCCGGCCTCCGCAGCACCAGCGGAGTGCCGACTCTCGGAGGACTCCTCGGACGACTCTCTCATGAGAGCCGTCTCCCAGTCAATCGCCCGCAACTCCGCCCCGCCCTCCCGCTCCAACTCCCCGCCCGCCCGCCCCGCCCACTCCCCTCCCCCGCCCTCCCGCTCCAACTCCCCGCCCGCCCACTCCCCTCCCCGACTCTCGGAGAGTGACACCCAATCAGATTCATCGCGCTCCCACTCCTCCTCGCCCTCCCGCCCGGCCGCCCGCCCCCGCAGGCATACTCGAGCGACCTCCAGGCAAGGCTTGGACAGTAAAAGTAAATCTAAATGAATAATCAAGTCAGAATTTGTCCTCCAATGGAATGTTAGATCTTTAATATCCCATTGGGGGCAATTAAAACATTACGTCTTAAATAATAATCCGTTAGTAGCCGCTGTTCAGGAAACCCATTTTATTGACGCCGACTTTAATCATTATACCTTGAAAATCGCCGGTTATAGCCTTTACACAAATAACGTAAATGCATCACCTCGCCGAGGCGGCTCGGCTTTGCTTATTTCAAACCAACTTTTGCATCATCAAATCGACCTTCAAACAACCTTAGACGCAGTCGGCGTTAATATTAAAATCGCTCAGCTAGAAATAACTCATCTCAATTTATTTCCGTCCTACGGAGGACATAGACATTGATTCTTTTTCCCAGCTTATTACAAATATTAACACCCCATGTCTGATTATGGGCGATTTCAACGCGCATAGTCGGGCGTGGGGCTGCCTTCGGAACTCTTTCCGAGGCCAAATTATGCTGGACCTACTGGACCGGCATAATTTGGTCTTCCTTAACGACCAATCACCCACACACGTACACCACTCAGGAGGCGAGGTGACTTACAGCGCCATCGATCTCGCCTTCGCCACACCACGCATCGCGACTCTTTTTACATTTAACGCACAATCAGACCCTCTTTTTAGCGATCATTTCCCAATTCACTTAGAACTCCAAGTCCCTTCAGGACAGACAAATTTTTACTCTCTGCCTAGATGGAACCTTCGCAAAGCCGACTGGTCCTCCTTTCAAAAACACATTGACACTAGTCACCCCGCAGACTCCCAGACCGACATTAACACATTTTTAAACACTATTCTCGCATCAGCACACCAGCACATTCCACACACACGCACACACACACACAACACCCCCGAGGCAGCGTACTGCCCCGTGGTGGAACACAGAATGCCAAAGAGCTGTTGCCCTCCGGAAAAGAGCATTTCGAAAATTTCAATCTTGTATAACTGCAGAAAACGAACACGAAGTACGGAAAACCCGCTCTTTGGCTAAAACAATCATTGACAAAGCAAAAAAAGAATCTTGGCAGGAATTCTCATCTACCTTTAATCGATTTACCTCCCTCTCAAAAATTTGGACATTAATCAAATCGTTTTCAAATAAAAGACCACCGGCATACAAAATACCACACTTACAAATACACAACACATCTTACACGCTTCCCCTAGAGGTGGCAACACAATTTGCACAACACTACGCTAACATATCATCAGCACAACAATGTACACCAACTTTTGCTAACCAACTTAACGATCAATTTCAATCTATCAGCTTTGACTCTAATAACGTAGAAATATACAACTCTCTTTTTACCAACTCAGAGTTAACGTACGCTATAGGTAAATGTGGTAAAACTTCTGTAGGGCCAGATCAAATTGACTACTCCTTCTTTAAAAACTTGACAGAGACTGGTCTCACCAACTTACTAACAGCCTTCAATACCATGTGGTTTGACGGCACTTTCCCTGAATCTTGGCATAATAGTACGCTAATTCCTATAATTAAACCTCGCAAACCTAAATCTTCTCCCGCTAGCTATCGCCCTATTTCTCTAACTAGTTGTGCATGTAAACTATTCGAACGCATGGTTAATGGACGCATCAGGACATACATTGAATCAAATAATTTACTTACCCCACACCAAAGTGGTTTTCGACCTGGTCGTTCCACTGCGGACAATTTAGTTGGTCTTATCGACTCTGTCCAGCGCGGCTTTCGAGGGAGAGAGGTCACAATTGCCCTCTTTCTTGATTTGAGAGCTGCGTTTGACAGAGTCAACAAAACCGCACTTCTAGTAAAGGTCCATAAGGCCGGAATTCGAGGTCGACTCGCCAAATTCATCCAAAACTTTTTAGAAAATAGAACTTTTAATGTAAGGTGCGGCAACACATATTCTCCAAATCAAAAGCAGGACCACGGTGTCCCACAGGGATCGGTCCTCTCCCCGACCCTATTTTTAATTATGATTAACGACATCTTCAGTAATATTAATAAGATCGACAAAGGTCTCAAATTTGCAATGTACGCTGATGACCTGGCGGTGTGGTTCTCGCACCCGAGTGTCGATCAAGCCAGCAAAACGTTACAACTAGTACTCATTGATATAAAGGTTTGGTGCGACCAATGGGGTCTGGAAATTTCTCCAAGTAAATCTGCATCTCTAATTTTTTCAAAGAAACCTGCATATGTGGAACCCTACATTCCATTAAAATATAACAATCAAATTATCCCTTTTGTCAAATCATTCAAGTATCTGGGAATAACGCTAGACACACGTCTCTCGTTCATCCCACACTTCAATGATTTAGTGCAGAGATGTACGCGACGAATTAATATTATGAAGTCATTGGCTGGTCGAGAGTGGGGCGCAGATCGTGCCACTCTCCTCCAACTATATACTTCCCTGATACGCCCAGTACTGGATTATAACGCATTCTTATTTGATGACATATGTTCCAAACAAATTAAAAAATTGCAAACTGTCCAAAACGCTGCCTTGCGCATCGTGACGGGAGCCTGCCGCACCACCAACACCACAAACTTACACATCGACACTAACATTCCCACACTCTGCCGCCGACGCAAATACACACTACTTAGATTCTACGCCAGAGCAAGTTCACACCCCACACGCCCAACATTCCACATCTTAAATCACCCCGCACCCACTAGACGACAAACACTACTACAAAAACGACACCCGCTTATCAGTCACAGAATCAGACAAACACTCACACTATTCAACATCGCTCACATCACCACAATGCCAACGCCACCACTCACACCTCACTGGCTCGACACAACACCAGACACACACCGCCTCTTCACACACAACAAAAACACAGTCACCGCGTCAGAAACACTCTCACTCTTCCACGAACACAAAGCACAACACAACACATACACATACATATACACAGACGGTTCACGGGGCGAAGGCCGAACCGGTGGTGCATTGTACACAAACACAGTTAGCAATAACTTTAGACTTCCCGACATAAATAGCGTATACACAGCGGAATTGTCAGCCATTTTATTAGCATTAATATATGTCAGAAAATAAAAACTTAAGGAAGTAGTCATTTGCACAGACTCGTCCGCCTCGCTCACGGCCATTTCCTCGATAGTGAATGTAGAAACCCGATAGTATTTAAAATCAGACAACTAATCAAGTATTTAAACAGTAAAAACAATAGTATTAAATTCCTCTGGATCCCAGGACACACCGGTATCCCGGGAAACGAGGAAGCCGACAGACTTGCGAAATTGAGCCTAGAATTACCTTCAGTAAACCAACTTCCAAGCCCAGTATCAGACGTGTTAAATTATATTAATTCTCAACTTAGCATACTGCGCCAGAGCGAGTGGGACGCCGCTCCGCATTTTCATCTTTATCCAATCAAGCCAAAAGTCCAACATTTTATATCTAGTCATCAGAATTGTAGAGAGAAGGAGGTAATTTTGGCGCGCCTCCGTCTCGGTCATACAAAAATTACTCATTATTATATTATGGAGAATCTCCCGCCACCAAATTGCCAACATTGCCCAGGTTATCCGCGCTACACAATCAAGCACTTACTTATTACTTGACCAGTACACAACGATAAACGACAGAACATTATTAATTACACACAACAAAATGGCATCACATTAAATCTCCAAACACTGTTAGGTGATAGTTATCCTGAATTGATAGGTCTCCTCTTAGATTATCTCTACCAAACACGTTTAGCTAATCAAATATAACAGGGGTTTTTGGCCTTGCGCATTTTTGGCCCACCGCGCAGGTTTTTTCCCCTTTGCCTTAGACGCTGTTTTTTTTATTATTCAGGACTTTTCGCCCAGCTAAATACACCCCACAACCAGGTCTCGCCGAGGCGCCGGAGCCAGGGAGACTGGCAACAGTCTCCCGTTGTGGCAATGACGGCACCGCCACGGCTCCATCAACACTGACACTGTACAAGTGTATTGTAATAAAAATATGTATGCATGTGTGTCTCGTGTTTGACTTATTTTTGACTTTGAACGAAATACTTAACGTAATGCTAGATATTATTTTTGACCTTGAACGAAATACTTAACGTAATGCTAGATATTATATTTGACCTTGAACGAAATACTTAACGTAATGTTAGATATTATATTTACTTTGAACAAATAATTTTTCCGGGTACAAATAAACCGGTTAACGTAATTAGTAACGTAAAATAGCTGCCCTAGTCCCTAGTTTGCTCCGGGTCACATAAACCGGTTAACGTAGTTTTTTGCCTGGCAAATTGCCAGAGGTCATTGCCCCTCCCCGGAAAATGGCTATAGGCCGTTCCGGGAAGAATAGGAAAAAAAGAAGAAAAAAGCCGCATTCCTTCGCCAAAAAGTCAAATATCTTCGGCTGGAGAGTCTTTTCAGCCAAGAAAAGTTGCAGATAAGGATTTCTCAACACGGGCTACAAAACTGCTATTTCAGTTCAAAATCCCATGTTGAAGGTGAACTATTTCCTTTAAAGGAAATAGTTCGGTGGCCGCAGCGCAGCGGCCACCGCACCGCAGCGCAGCATCGGCATCTGTTATCGGGGGTGGGTGTTCAACTACTCGGCTTTGGCAAGAGCGGAGTAGAGGGGAGAGGAGGGTTGGGAGGAGCATTACGTTAAGAAATCAACAACGAATTCCAATGGAACCTTTCGTTGCGCGACTGATTTGGCAGGGAATCGTGCCGCCGCCAACGCAAAACCGCACATCAACCATCGGCGTCCCATCGCAGAAATCCCCCGCCAAATCAGCCACGCAACGAATAGAACCCTTCGCCGCGCGGCCGATCCAGCAGGGGGCCCCCGCAACAAGACACCGGCAGCCAACACGCAACCCCGCGTCGGCAGCAACATGATTTAACATACTGCACCGCAGCGCAGCGGACACCGCACCGCAGCGCAGCGCAGCGCAGCGCAGCGCACACTGCACCGCAGCGCAGCGGCCACCGCACCGCGGCGCAGCATCAGCGTCCGTGATCGGGGGCGGGTGTTCAATTACTCGGCTTTGGCAAGAGCGGAGTAGAGGGGAGAGGAGGGTTGGGAGGAGCATTACGTTAAGAAATGAACAACGAATTCCAATGGAACCTTTCGTTGCGCGACTGATTTGGCAGGGAATCATGCCTCCGCCAACGCAAAACCGCACATCAACCATCGGCGTCCCATCGCAGAAATCCCCCGCCAAATCAGCCACGCAACGAATAGAACCCTTCGCCGCGCGGCCGATCCAGCAGGGGACCCCCGCAACAAGACACCGGCAGCCAACACGCAGCCCCCACGTCAGCAGCAACATGGTTTAACAGAGAGTCAAAAATAACTTAATGAAGTATTTTATTTTGTGAATTGTCTTAAGTTGCGGCGGTAGCGGTTTCGCTCAGAAGAGTTGGGGAGGCACTCTCCCGTCTCTTTGGCCTCTTCGACCTTGAAGGCTTGTCAGGGCGGGGGAGTGGCCGGGGTGGGAGGGAGGGGGTCGGACTCTCTTCGGGGAGGGGGGAGCGGGCGGGCGGGGAGCTGGGGCGGGAGGGCGGGGACTGGGCGGGGTTGCGGGCGACTTTCCGGGAGACGGCTCTCATGAGAGAGTCGTCCGAGGAGGGGAGGTCCTCCGAGAATCGGCTCTCCGCTGGTGCTGAGGAGGCCGGGGAGGCGGGGCCTGAGTCGGTGTTCGACTCGGCTGGTTGGGCTGGGGAGCGCGGTGCCGGTGGATCAGCGGCAACGGCGCCTTCGAGGTCCGACAGAGATGCCTCGGGGAGCTGGGGTGGTGGTCGGGGGGTCTGTCGGTTGGGGGGTCTGGCGGGAGGCCGGTGGGGTGGGGGGAGGTTCCGGGAGGTGGGAGGGGCGGCCAAGCGCCGGGGGCGAGACCTGGGCTGAGAGAGGTGGAGGGCGGGGCGTCCGGTGGGCGCCGACTGTCGCCGCGCTTCAAGCGCTCCGCCTTGCAAGCGAGGCCCCAGGCCAAACACCGGCGGTCCCAGGCCGGGTGGGCCTGGTCGCACGTGGCGCAGCGTGCTGCGCGCGTGCACCCTTCGGTGCCGTGCTCGCCAGCGCACCGACCACAGGTGGCGGTGCGCACCCGGCAGGTCCACTTGAGGTGGCCGTAGTGCCAGCACTGCTGACACTGCCAGGGGGGGGGGGCGGGATCCACTCCCTGACGGGGGCAGCCACGTACCCACAGTGGATGTGGGTCGGCAGCTCCTTGCCTCGGAAGCGGAGCCGAATCAGCGGGTTGGGCTGATCGGGTCGCCGCTTCGATGGCGACAGGCGAGTCACCTCGCACACCCCTTGGTGTGCGAGTTCCCGGAGGAGGTCGTCCTCCGAGAGCTCGGCCACGTCTGGGCACCATGCCAGACCCTCCACGGAGTTGAGGTGCGCCGGGGCCTCCACGGCGACCTTCACTCCGATGAAGGTGGTCCGTCCCATGACACTGACGTTCTGTTGGGACGTCAGTGTCTCGATCAGGAGTTCTCCTGACCGAATGGGTTTTGCGCTGGCTACGTCGCCACAGATGGCGACCAGCCAGCGCCGGACCAGGAACGGGTTGACATTCCTAAATGGAATGCCATCCGCTCGCCACATAAGGAGGCAAGCGGGCCCGTCCGGAGGGGTGGGGTCGGGGGAGCCGTGCTCCGGGTCGGACCCTGGGAGGCCCCTGAGGGGAGCGGGGAGTGGATCCGGCCGGGGAGGTGCGACGTCGCGCACCGGGGGGGGGGGACCCCAGAGGGGGGTCGGGCGGGTCGGGGGGACGGAGGGGCGGGGGGGTCGCCATGACCGGAGGAGGGAGGGGAAAGTTAAAACAGGAACCTAAGTTTTACGTTAATTTGCCACACACGACAGAACGTGTTGGCAACTGCAACTGCAAGTTAACTCAAAGACTGGAGGGGAACTAGACCGTGGAGGAGGCCTATTGCCAATCTAATGATTCTGCCTACTTAAAAATATCTAAGAGGCTACCTATCTAAGGGTCTAACGACCCTGCCACATGCACGTGGACAGGGTCCCGCACCCGGAAGCGGTGGAGGGCTGGAGAAGGCTGTCTGGAAGGCGTCCGTGGTCCGATGTCGATGAAAGGATGAATGCGGCGCATATATGATATACCGTACCGTCTGAGAGTGCCAGCACTACCAGGGCGCATGCGCAGACCAATAACGCACACCATAACATTAATAATTTACGACCTTCTGTCCTGAATTAACGCGATGTAGGACCATTTTTGAAAAGAAAAAAAGAAACTATATTAAAAAATATATAATAAAATCGTGTTCTGAAAAATTTCCGAAGGTGAACTATTTCCTTTAAGCCCAGGCTACGTTATGCGTGATCGTTCCGGAAAGAACGCACGGTTTTTGCAAGTTTGCGTCTTTTGCGTACCGTTGTTTTGCAAGTTTGCGTGTTTTGCGTGGCAGACGTCCGGGATTTGCGTAGTATAGTGTTGAAATGGTAATGAGACTAATCCTTTTGATGAATACGCACCAGTGCTTGAATGCTCAGGCTTAAAAGTAGTCCGGGATTTCACGTGAGTCAATACTCAATAGTTTAGGCTACAGAGGTCACGATGGCATTTTCTTCAACACAAAATAGTGAATAACTTTTTATCGGTTGAACAGAGCAATGATTTTGACACCATCGTGTTTGTCTCGTCAATACGCTTCGAAAAATAGTAATGGTGTCCAAGGGCGTAGGCAAGGGGGGGGGGCAAGGGGGTCATGCCCTCCCCCCCCCCCCTGGAGGCCAGGGGCCCCTCTGACGACCGAGCGAGGGCCCTCTGGGGCCGAAGGTCCCAGTGTTTTTGATGGTGTCAGGCGCCCGCGAAACGCCTTACGTCGCATAAAAGAACGCCCACGAACCGATACAAAAATCGTAACACGAATAAATATCAACACTTGCTTGTCTGTTAAAGGCATGTATATGTAAATACGTAAAATGGGTCCCAGCCAGTGTGGATAGGGCCCTTTACCAGCTTGTAAAGGGCCCTACCGATCTGCAGAGGGCCCCTGTCGGCATTTAGAGGGCCCCTTCCGGTTGTAGAGGACCCTCTGCCGGCCTGTATAGGGCCCTGCCGATCTGGAGAGGGCCCTCTGCCGGTCTTTAGATGGTCCTGCCGATCGTAGATCGCCGTGCCAATCTGTAGAGGGCCTCTGTCGGCATTTAGAGGGCCCTGCCGACCTGTAGAGGGTCCTCTTCCAGGCTTTAGAGGCCCTGTCGATCTGCAGAGTGTCCCAGCCAATCTGTAGAGGGCCCTGCCGACCTGTAGAGGGCCCTCTGCCCCGCCTTTAGAGGGCCCTTCCAGCATGTAGAGGGCCTGCCGATCTGCAGAGGGCCCACTGTCGGCATTTATATGGCCCTTCCTGTTGTGGAGGGCCCTCTGCCGGCTTTTATAGGGCCCTGCTAATATGTAGAGGGTCCCTGCCGATCTGGAGAGGGCCCTCTGCCGGTCTTTAGAGGGCCCTGCCTATCTGTAGATCGCGCTGCCAATCTGTAGAGGGCCTCTTCCGGCACTTAGAGGGCCCTCTTCCAGCATTTAGGGGCCCTGTCGATCTGCAGAGTGTCCCAGCTAATCTATAGAGGGCCTTCTGCGGCCTTTATAGAGCCCTGCCGATCTGTAGAGGGCCCTCTGCCCGCATTTAGAGGGCCCTTCCAGCATGCAGAGGGCCTGCCGATCTGCAGAGGGCCCCCTGTTGGCATTTAGATGGCCCCTTCCGGTTGTAGAGGGCCCTCTGCCGGCCTTTATAGGGCCCTGCAAATCAGTAGAGGGTCCCTTCCGATCTGGAGAGGGCCCTCTGCCGGTCTTTAGAGGGCCCTGCCGATCCGTAGATCGCCCTGCCAATCTGTAGAGACTCTGTCGGCATTTAGAGGGCCTGTCGATCTGCAGTGTCCCAGCCAATCTGTAGAGGGCCCTCTGCTGGCGTTTAGAGGGCCCTGCCGATCTGTAGAGGGCCATCCGCCCGCCTTTAAAGGGCCCTTCCAGCATGTAGAGGGCCTGCCGATCTGCTGAGGGCCCCCTGTCGGCATTTAGATGGCCCCTTCCGGTTGTAGAGGAGCCTCTGTCGGCCTTTATAGGGCCCTGCCGATCTGCAGAGGGCCCTCTGCCGGTCCTTAGAGGGCCCTCCCGATCTGTATATCGCCCTGCCAATCTGTATAGGGCCTCTGTCGGCAATTAGAGGGCCCTGCCGACCTGTAGAGGGCCCTCTTCCAGCCTTTAGCGGCCCTGTGAATCTGCAGAGTGCCCAGCCAAACTATAAAGGGCCCCTGCCGGCTTTTAGAGGGTCCTGCCGATCTGTAGAGGGCCCTCTGCCCGCCTTTATAGGGTCATTCCAGCATGTAGATGGCCTGCCGATCTGCAGAGGTCCCCCTGTCGGCATTTAGATGGCCCCTTCCGGTTTTAGAGGGCCCTCTGCCGGTCTTTATATGATCCTGCCAATCTGTAGGGGGTCCCTGCTGATCTGGAGAGGGACCTCTGACGGTCTTTAGAGGGCCCTGCCGATCTGTAAATCGCCCTGCCAATCTGTGGAGGGCCTCTTCCGGCATTTAGAGGGCCCTTCTGACCAGAAGAGGGCCCTCTTCCAACCTTTAGGGGCCCTGTCGTTCTGCAGTGCCCCAGCCAATCTATAGAGGGCCCTCTGCCGACCTTTAGAGGGCCCTGCCGGCCTTTAGCGGGCCCTGTCGATCTGTAGATCGCCTTGCCTGCCTGCCGGCTTTTAGAGTGCCTCTGCCGGCATTTAGAGGGCCCTGCCGACCTGTAGACGGCCCTCTTCCAGTCTTTAGGGGCCCTGTCGATCCGCAGAGTGTCCCAGCCAATCTGTAGAGTGAGCGTAGATGGCCATCTGCCGGCCTTTAGAGGCCCCTGCCGATCTGTAGAGGACTCTATGCTGGCCTTTAGAGGGTCCTGTGGTGGTAGAGGTGGTCTGCCGGTCGAGCGCCGGTGATGCTCTCGAAGGAAGACCAGTGAAAGTTCTCATTGTTTTTCAGGGTATGCTAGTAACGTCTGAGAAGAGTACAAGGCTTTGGTAATGTAGGCTTTGACTTTGACTCGAACTCGGGCTGCCACTACCAGGAAAGGTCAGAAGCCCAGCGCTCTCCCACTGAGCTACAGGGGGGACAAATCGCTCGTTTCCGCACTATCGAAGGCTTTTTAATGTTAGTGTCATAATTCCTACTCCAGAATCCAGATCACTGCACAATAATTTAGATGGGGCGGAATTAATGCATTGTACTGCAATAGAAGTTGCTGTGAGGATAAATAAAGCTTGGATATTCCGATAACTCCTATATATTACGGCTTATCACACATATTACACTATATATACACACACACATATATATATATATATATATATATATATATATATATATATATATATATATATATATATATATATATATATATGACTTCCATTTACGACTTTCATCTACAAGAACTCCTAACTATTTAATGCGTGGGTTTATCGTGATTGGTGTATCATTTAATACTATGTCAAGATCTTGTCACGTCACTGATCTTGAATAGATTTGGTAATTTGTCTTTGATGCATTTAGTGATAATACATTTACATGGAACAACTCGTTATTTTTGGAATTAATTCATTCATCTTTATTTGCAGCTCTTCAACATTCCTAGCTTGAATATAAATTTCCGTATATCATCAGCAAATAAGTAAAGGTGCCTATTTCTTTTGTATTGCTGTCATTAATATAGAGAATACATAAAAGAGGACCTAAAATTGAACCCTGTGGGACGCCAATTTTCATCCATTGTTTCTTAGATGCAACCTCATCTATTATTGCCATGTTATGCCTCTTATTAATATATGACTCTATCGTGTTGTAGAAACTCCTCGTATCACAGACCATTCGGTGTAATTTTTCAAGAGAATTGCCAAGCAAACTATCCAAAGGTTTCTGTAAATCAAGGTGGAGCATGTTATTTCGTTATTTTGTAGATGTTTTGCAAACTTCATCGTAAATTTGAACAATCGGGATGTACGTACTGTGTTGTTTCCTGAATCCGAATTGAAGAAGATTAAAGGAAATAGTTCACCTTCAACATTAGTTTTAAACTGAGATAGCAGTTTTGTAGCCCGTGTTGGGAAACCCCTATCTGCAAGTTTTCTTGACTGAAAAGACTCTCCAGCCGAATATATTTGAGTTTTTGGCGAAGGAATGCGGTGCTGGCGAAATAATGTTGTACTGGTTTTAGCCCGGGCAGAGGCTATACCATCAGCCAATCGGCTTGCAGCTGGTGCTAGCAAGCGATCGCCGGCCGCCGGTTGGCACATCTCCAATGCGAGTCTATCTTTACGCGACTACTTTCGAATCTGATTGGCTGAACCATTGTTTACATTCGCGTGACGTCAGGACTCTGACTCAGAGAGTATGCATATAGTTTTGATAAACAATACAAATTTACGGCCTTCTGTCCTGAATCGGCGCGATATAAGGTCATTTTTGACAATATAAAAAGAAATTGTATAAAAAAATATAATCAAATCGTGTTGGGTAAAAAATTTCCAAGGTGAACTATTATTTCCTTTAAAGGAACTAGTTCACCTTCAACATGGGATTTTGAACTGAAATAGCAGTTTTGTAGCCCGTGTTGAGAAATCCATATCTGCAACTTTTCTTGGCTGAAAAGACTCCAGCCGAAGATATTTGACTTTTTGGCGAAGGAATACGGCGCATATATGATGTACCGTACCGTCTGAAAGTGCCAGCACTGCCATGGAGCATGCGCAGACCAATAACGCACACCATAAAATCAATAATTTACAACCTTCTGTCCTGAATTGGCGCGATGTAGGACCATTTTTAAAAAGAAAAAAAGAAACTGTATTAAAAAATATAATACAATCGTGTTCTGAAGAAAAAAATTCCCGAAGGTGAACTATTTCCTTTAACCCGCGAGTTACTGGGGTATATTTCATAACGCGACTTACTGGGGGGGGGGGCTATTTTTAGCCCCCCCCCCTCTGATCTCCGGAACTACTGGACCGAATGTAAAAATTCAAACGGCATTCGATAGCCCTGGGAAATTTATCGAGGAAAACATAATATTGTTGACCTCGGGGTCACCGATGACGTCACAGGTCAGGTCAAGTACAAAATGTTTGACCGTGTCAAAAGGTCTCGATGGATGGAATTGTCGCGCAAAATTGCGATATTAAACGCATAAGCTGTCAATAAATCGGTATGATTCGTGTCTCTGACACTTCTAAGTACCTTTCTAAGCTGTTTATGACCTTGGGCCAGGTCAAGGTCATCCGAGGTCACGAGGTCAAACTGCAGATTACGGTCATTAGGCGTTGTAACACATGTTCATGGGTTTGTTTTTCGTCTAGAACGCGAAAAATGACCTTAGAACATTGTTTGTTCCATATAAATATAATTAAAAAGCAAAAATGGAAATGCGTATTTATGCATAGCAATGCTGTGAGAAGTGGCCGATTTTTGTCATTTAAAGGTGATAACTCGGTCATTTGTAAAGATATCGACTTGAAATTTGGTACACATATTCACCGCATACGTCTCGATCACATATATTCCGGTTTTTGGATAACTCTGATTTTTTCTTGAAAATTTTGTAAAAACAAAAAAAATGTATTTGGATTTCTCAAAATTTTGAATTTCACAAAATCTCAAAAATCCGAGATAGCAGTTTGATAGCCCAGTCTATTGTCAGTAATTTGATTTAAAACAATTTAGTTTATCTCAAATATCGTACCTTTGACAGCGATTTCCGCTAACCATTATTTTGCAACAAAAACCGAAGAACATGACGTCACTCTGACGTCATTCCCGGTTGACCTATCATAGCCTCATATTTTTCCTTTTGCCAACATGTGTAGAATTGATGTGGGAGAAGGTACTGCAAGTTTGGTGACGATACCGGTGTTTGTTGAGGAGTTATTGCAAAATAACGGGAGGGGGGGCAAAAAAAAATGCCCCCCACCCCCCCAGTAACTCGCGGGTTAAAGGAAATATTTCACCTTCGGAATTTTTTTCAGAACACGATTTTATTATATTTTTGAATACAGTTTCTTTTTGTATTTTCAAAAATGGTCCTACATCGCGCCAATTCAGGACAGAAGGTCGTAAATCATTAATGGTATGGTGTGCGTTATTGGTCTGCGCATGCTCCATGGCAGTGCTGGCACTTTCAGACGGTACGGTATATCATATATGCGCCGAATTCCTTCGCCAAAAAGTCAAATATCTTCGGCTGGAGTCTTTTTCAGTCAAGGAAACTTGCAGATAGGGGTTTCCCAACATGGGCTACAAAACAGCTATCTCAGTTTAAAACTATTGTTGAAGGTGAACTATTTCCTTTAAGGATAATATTTGCATTAACCCGCGCCTCGCTGGAGGTGGCAGAATCTGCCCCCTCCCCATCCCGGTTTTTCTTAATAACTTGAAAACAATGTCGACGTCACAACAAAAAAACAAAAACAAATATCGACGTCAATCCTTGAGTACCTTATGCTGCATCAATTATACGTCTTATCACAACATTTCAATGAAAATGGTGGATTACTTTGGGAGATAATGACGTTTTAATCACGTCATGTCGTGTAATTTTTGGTGGAAAAACAATACATGCTTGAAAATTTATAGAAATTCGAGTTTTGACGAAAATTGCAAGTAAAAAGTTGAAAAAGGAAATTACAAAATATTAAAAATGATTATCTCGGATTTTCGAAATTTTGTTATTCACTCCAAAAAATGAAAAAAATACACTTGTTTTTCGTTGTCGAAATCTTATTTGTCGTTGTTTTACAACATACAACACACTGCACTGTTTTAATGATGTGGGCCCCCCTTGGCTACGAGGGCCCCTCTGATCCCATTTGCCCCCCCCCCCCCTGGGCGAAATTCTCCCTACGCCCCTGATGGTGTCCTGGTTAGGTCAACTTCAAAATTTGACCTCAGGTCAAGTTAATTTGGTGACCCAGGTATGTCATGTTGCATTTGGGGCGATGCACCGGGACGAGAAACACATTGGTGCCATTTGCACGTCTCTGTCTATATTCTACCGAGAGTTATTGACAAAACAGATTGCCGGCGATGCGCCACCAACTGTCTCAAGACTACGCAATCTTGCAAAAACCGAAAAAAAGTTCAAAACTCTGAACTTTTTTGCGTACTTGCGTTATTGGGTCTTTTGCAGAATTGCGTACTTCCGTGCTGAGTCTTTTGCAAGTTTGTGTGATATTTCATGCGGACTTTGCGTGCTGTTCCAGTGTAGCTCAGTCAATGCATTTTCTATCAGCTGAACATTTTCAGACTACGCAAAAGACGCAAACTTGCAAAAACCGTGCGTACTTTGCGTACTATCACGCATAGTGTAGCCTGGGCTTTAGGCTAATATGACATAAATAACTTTTTTAGGTTTATGTAAACCTGAAAAACGTGCGCGACACCCCTGGGTAACTGCCAGTGTACTCGAACGACGCTTGAGATAGGCTCCACCTCCTGCTATCTAGCAGCCGCTCCTATTGGTCATGCCGATGGTCATCCTGCCTCCCCATTAGCCAATCACGTTAGGAGCCTTATGAATCCTGGGCAATTATGAATCTTGGGGCCTTTTGAATGGTCCCCTATCCGACCCCCGTCGGTTCGAAGTTGGCGCGTACCCCCGTCGGTGCGCGGGTTAAGTCTTTGTAGTGTTTAATGATCGTATGCTCTGTCCGGCGGCAGTGCTGCCGCCTGGTGGCCGGCAGAGCAACTGCCCGTTGACCGGTCAGGGCGTGGCAGGCCGGGCAGTCTTTGTCGGGAGCCCGGGACGTGCGCTCGGCGCAGCTGCGCTGCGCCGTATCAGCTGCGCAGTATCAGCTGCGCGATACTTGTAACTGTTTGTTATACCGGTCTTGTACCCGACCAATACAGGCAAGACAGTACAATTCTGGCGACGAGGATCAGCGTAAGCTACTGGCTACCATGGACGGGATTCGTCCGCCGGGTCCGTTTCTGGAAACGGCAGCGACTGCAAGTATCCCGTGGAGTGCTTGGTACTCAGATTTTGAGCTGTACGCCACGGCCATCGGCTGGTCTCAGTGGGATGAGGCCAGACAGCGTGCGCTGTTGCTGCACTGCCTGGGGCAGGAGGGCCGGCGGCGCTTCCGGGTGGCGGAGGCGGCGGCGGGGACCGCAGCAGAGCGCCAGGACACGCCACAGCCAGGTGACGCCCAGGCCGGGACGGACTCCGGAGCAGCATCGCTACCACAGGTGAAGCCTGAGGACGGGGTGATGGTAAATTGCTTGTTACTGCTTAAACACCTGTTTGAGAAACCGAGAGATGCCATGTCGGAAAGGGTGAAGTTTCGTAGACTGCGTCAGAGGGCAGGCGAATCAACAGTCTCGTTCATGACTAAGTTAAGGAAACAAAGCAGATACTGTGCCTACGGGGCCCTGGAAGATGAAATGATTCGGGACCAGTTTGTAGAAGGATGTGCCTCAGATCGCCTTCGTGACCGTCTCTGTAAACATGATCAACTGACCCTGCAGCGTGTGGAGTCCATAGCGATGGCCGAGGACCGGGCAGTGGAGCGTCAGGGCTTGTTGGGAGGAGGTGACCGCGGGCATCTCAGCCACCCAGCAGTGACGCCCGGGCCGCTGGAGGTGGCCTTCACGACACGGCAGACGAGACCAGCCCAGCGACAGGTGGGAGACAGAACGAAAGGCAAGTGGTGTTACGCATGTGGGCGTCGGGGTCACATGTCTTCTGATGATTGGTGTCCAGCTAAGGGTCAAAAGTGCAGAAGATGCGGAACTATTGGACATTTTGCAGTGAGATGTAGTCAGGAATCCGTCAGAGAAGTTCGAGCCTTTGAATCGGAGACTGTTGACATTCTTGCCGTGAATCATGATGACTGCACTGCACATGGTGATCAAGCTTGGCGGCTGTTGGGTGTCAATGCTGGTGGATACGGGTGCAGCAGTGTCCATCATTCCACGCCATGTCTACGAGTCACAGCTGAGTCACGTGCCTCTGCAGTCCACGGCAGTTGCTTTACAGGCGTACGGAGGCAACCAGCTGACGGTGACTGGTGTCATCGCCTTGACGGTCGAGACAGAAGACGGACGACGCTGTCAGGGCATCCTGTACGTGGTGGATGGCGGTGCGCCACTGCTCGGAAGAGACCTGCAGAAGAACCTGCGCATCTCCGTCAAGCGCGGCTCGGCTGTGTGCGCAGTGGAGCACCAGCCGGCGGTTGGATCACGGGTCAGGTCAGTGGATGATGTGCAGGTGCTGCCATCTGTCAAACCTGACACGACGACTGTACTGCCATCTATCAAGGGGTTTGTTCACAGAGTACAGCTGCGGGATGGTGCTGTACCTGTTCAACAGAAGCTGAGACCGTTGCCGTTCGCGCTTCGGGAGGAAGTAAAGCATCATCTTCAGGATCTCGAGAAGCAGCAGATCATCGAGAGGGTTGATGGGTCACCGTGGCTCTCTCCAATCGTGGTGTCAAGACGCCGATCAGGTCAGATCAGACTTTGTATCGATCTTCGTGAGGTCAACAAGGCCGTCTGCACCAGTGGCTATCCGTTACCGGACATGCAGGAAATGTTGGACAATCTGGTAGGGGCTCAAGTGTTCTCCACCCTCGATATGAAGGCTGCATATCACCAGTTGATGTTGCATGAAGAGTCGAGACAGCTGACCGCGTTTGTGACGCACGAGGGCGTGTTCCGCTATCGAAGGTGCTGTTTCGGTCTGCGGTCTCTTCCCAGTTGTTTCCAGAAGCTGATGGAGACGATCCTGCGGGGGCTACCTGGCACCCAGGTGTATCTTGATGACGTCATCGTTTCTGGACGTACACGGGAGGAGCATGACAGCAGACTCAGTGACGTCATGACCCGTCTCGCTGAGTTCAACGTGACACTGAACAAGGACAAGTGTCACTTGGGGGTGAGCCGGATTGACTTCCTGGGGTTCTCAGTGTCCAATGAGGGGGTGTCGGTGAACCACAGTCGTCTCCAGGGGCTGAGAGACAGCCCCACAGCCGCCAACGACAGTAAAGGAGCTGCAGGCGATGCTGGGGCTATTCGGCTTTTACAGCAGATTCATTCCCCGATACAGCGCCAGAGTAGAGGAACTCCGGCGACCTCTGAGGAAGAACAGTCCCCCGTTCAGGTGGACTCCGGAGATGGGCGAGGCGTTCGAGGACATTCGATCAGCGATCATGAAGAGCTCTGTTCTGGCGATGTATGACCCAGCCCTCCCCACAGCGGTGACGTCAGATGCCAGTGACGTGGGCATAGGGGCAGTGCTCTCGCAGGTACATTCCGAAGGAGAGCGAGTGGTGGCATTTGCATCCAGTACGTTGTCGACAGCGCAGCGCAACTACAGTGTCACAGAGCGGGAAGGGTTGGCCTGTGTCTGGGCTATTGAGAAGTGGCACAGATACTTGTGGGGCAGAGAGTTTGTTCTGAGAACCGACCACCAGGCGCCGACTACCCTGATGACGTCACGAGGGGTAGGCCGGGCGGGAATGCGTATTTCTCGATGGGCGTGCCGACTAATGGAGTACTCCTTCACAGTGAAGCACGTCAAGGGAAGCACCAACCCGGCAGATGGTCTGTCGCGTCTCCCAGCACCGGTGCAGGAGGCGTCAGACGACGAGCAGCTGGTGGTGGCGGCTCTGACGGAGGAGCGAGCAGCGGTGAGCGGCGCGGACCTGAAGACGGCATCTCAGGCGGACCCTGTACTCAGTAAGCTGAGACAGCAGATACCACGCCCCTGGCCCAGGCGCTACCGTGAGTGCATGACCGAGCTGCAGCCGTTCTATCGCTGCAGGGATGAGCTGACTATGCTGGATGACGTCGTTCTGCGTGGTGGCCGAGTCCTGGTGCCCGCAGCACTGAGGACACGACTGTTGGAGCTGGCCCACGAGGGACACCAAGGCATAGTCCGCACGAAGCAGAGACTGCGGGACCTGTACTGGTGGCCGGGTATGGACCAAGCCGTCGAGGAGCAGGTAAAGGGCTGCCAGATCTGCTCTCTCGCAGACAAGACAGCGGCGCCTCGGCACGCGCCACTGCAGCCTGCGCCGTTCCCAGGTGAGCCATGGTCGAAGCTGGGGCTCGACTTCATCGGCCCCATGGCCGGAGGCCGGCCTGGTCAGAGATTTGCAATTGTTGCTATCGACTACCATTCGAAGTGGATTGAGGTGGGATTTTGCGAGCATCCAACTTCTGAAGTAGTCATACAATTTATGGACAAGCTGTCATGCCGTGAAGGTTATCCAAAGGAAGTAGTATCAGACTGTGGATCAGCATTTACATCCGATCGGTTCGCGTCATATCTGCGAAGCATTGATGTCACGCATATCAAGGTGTCTCCGTACCATCCTGAAGTCCATGATTTCCATGAACGCCCATGGCGTAATGTTAAAATCAAAAATGTTTGGGGGGACGGCTGCCCCCTGTTCGTACGCCTATGTTACCAGGCCAAAGTTTCTAAACGCAATGACCGCCAATCGTACTTGAGAAGTGCGGGTTGTGCAATCGACTAGGTATCCTGAGACGCTTCAGAAATTCTATAAATGCACCACATACACGGGAGAGCATATGTATTTTTGCACTAAAGCAACCATACAAGATTTGTCACTTCTCGGATAATGCAAGTCATAACTAAACCGATAAAATACTATTACACTGACTGAAAAACCAGCAGCCTCAAGGAATCACAGCCAAACAGGAATACTATCACACTGTGCCGACAGCCGACACGAGAAACGGCGTTCAGCCTTACACATCACTGGGCGCTCTGCTCACGCTCTCTAGCAGACCTTTTCGGCTGAGACGCGGTCCGTCGAGCATCATTCGTGGCCTTCATCCCGATGCATAATTTACATCCCGATCCGGACATCCGGATGTGCGCACGTGGGCGAACGCCTTCCGAGCCGAAGATGGCACCACAGGGCCAAAAGGGCCACGGCCACGGCCACACCACAGGGCCTCTGCCAAAAAACTATCCAGGACGGCTAAGAAATTTGTCACCACGGGCGGCTCCATCGCGTGATGTTCACAGAACACTCACTACTTTTACTACATCGCTTTTAACATGGCGAAAAGCATCTGATGGTACTATGAGGTTCCTGGCTTCGCAAGTTCAGCCAAAGGGCCTCCGCTGGCCCTTCCCCGTGTGGATGACTTCCTCCGTTTGGGATGACGGGGCGCCCAGAAGTTGCGGTAGCATTGTTGGCGACGTAGCCGCACACGTAGGTCACGGTGTTGTCAGCTGCTGCGGACACGCCGGTCTCCGGGCTGACAGCGCCGCGGCCATCGGCGGCGACGCGACTGCTGGTCTCTGGGCTGACGGCGCCGCGGCCATCGGCGGCGACACGTGACTGCCGGTCTCCGGGCTAACAGCGCCGCGGCCATCGACGGCGACGTGACTGCAGAGCACTGCTCGGCTTCCTGCAGGAACTCGCTGTCCGTTTCAGCATCATGTCGTGTGGCGTGTCAGGGTCGCCAGAGGTCTTGTCGAATCGTGGTGCTAGCTAGTTGGGATAAATACATACACTTGCAAGATAAAATACTATTTGCACATACAATAATAAAAACAATTGGGTACCAGCATATTATCACATGCGTTAACGAACACACACTACACGTAACGTCAGCTTTCGGGGAATACAATTAACATTAAATCGATTTCCAAATGTGTCCAAAAACATAGCACTTCAACTTTGGATGTTGTTATCCAGTTCAATTTCAATATTAACGCATTATGCATATTATATAGTATTCCAAATTGGCTAACCAACCTCCCGAAGCGGAGACTGAATGTGCGAGTTTTAACGGCTGCGAAGATGTTTATAAATAAGCGACAGTTTTGTGACAGCTGCACCTATATCTTAGGTGCATGTTACAACTAACGCCCCTATATCTTAATTAAACTATTAGAAAGCTAGGACAAATTTAGCATAAAGGCCTCATTCGGATATATTGTCAATACAAACTATATGAAACTTCGAGTACTCGAAAGTTAACTCTGACATGAACCTGACCTCGACCTTGTCATACCACCTCAGATCAAACAAGTCCAGGGCATTCTCACCAGACTAGACTCACCCATGCAGCGACTGCAGTTACCTGAGATACTTACCACAAACATACCCTACCTTCCTACTAACCTGGTAAGCTTGCGAGCCCATACAAGCAAGCCACGTCACATTGACGCATCGCAGGTCTTCGTTGTTGCAGATTACCTGTAAAAGCGCGGTCCTCAGCCCGCCCATGCGCCCCAGCCGGTATGTGACTGATTATAATCTGCTGTAAAATTCATAGGTGCCGTGGACAATCGCACCATATGATGGACTATGTATCTACGGACATCAAAGTGATCCGAGCAACAAATGCGGGAATACTGTATCATTTTGCGTGTCTGGCCATTTGGGCTTTGGATGCCTTGCCGTGGCTGTATGGTTGCTTCCCCAACCTATGTGTATCTTGGGAATATATTGTGGGATGAGCACCCGATTAAGGACCCTCTGAAGCAGTGATGTTTTGTAGAACTGTATTGTTAACCCGCCATTGGCTGGGGGGGCAGTGTCAGAAAAGTGGCCCGTTTCACCATTTTTCTGAACTTGGAAGTTTTGTTCCGTGAAAACTTTGACTGTAAAGAATTACTTTGTTTAGTCTGCGGGTGAAAATGGCTGACGAGCATACACAATAGACTGAGACTTGACTTTCCGAACAATGGCCGGAATGTGACAGTATGGCCGGAACGTGACAGTGATGCGACACATTGTCAAACAAAATCGTAAGGCGGAACCTCCAAATTCCCAACATCCGAAATTTCCGCAGTGATTTAGGGAAGGAAAACTGGTACTTTTCCAAAAATTAAACCAAAAACTTCTTAAAACCTGAAAAAGTTGTTGCGTATTCAGGTTACCGATGCCATCGTCATCGGGGCCATGGATAACCCTGAGACACTAAAAACACGTTTTGCAAAAGACGGCAGACTGAGACTTGAGCCCAGTTTCCCATATACGCATCACGCATACGCAACGATACAAGGTACCTTTTTAACGGCAGTACTTGAAACCGAGACTTTAGCCCAGTTTCCCATATACGCATACGCAACGATACAAGGTACCTTTTGAACATAACATATACGACCCGGGAGTCTCGGTCCCCGACTGACGCCAATACCATATCTGCACAGGAAATACGACTGACGATTCATCAACTTTCCACATCATAATATATAATATATATACATATTGGCATATATGAAAATAGGTTGTTTAGAAACGCGTATCAAAAATCACGCAAAAAATACTGGTATACGCATGCAAAAATTCGTTCTGCCGCTGGCGAAAAATTTGTTCCGCGAACTTAGATCGTGGAACCTTCCCCGTGTGCATATTATCACATGCGTTAACGAACACACACTACACGTAACGTCAGCTTTCGGGGAATACAATTAACATTAAATCGATTTCCAAATGTGTCCAAAAACATAGCACTTCAACTTTGGATGTTGTTATCCAGTTCAATTTCAATATTAACGCATTATGCATATTATATAGTATTCCAAATTGGCTAACCAACCTCCCGAAGCGGAGACTGAATGTGCGAGTTTTAACGGCTGCGAAGATGTTTATAAATAAGCGACAGTTTTGTGACAGCTGCACCTATATCTTAGGTGCATGTTACAACTAACGCCCCTATATCTTAATTAAACTATTAGAAAGCTAGGACAAATTTAGCATAAAGGCCTCATTCGGATATATTGTCAATACAAACTATATGAAACTTCGAGTACTCGAAAGTTAACTCTGACATGAACCTGACCTCGACCTTGTCATAC
Organism: Chirona hameri; assembly: GCA_036785665.1. Classification (NCBI taxonomy): domain Eukaryota; kingdom Metazoa; phylum Arthropoda; class Thecostraca; order Balanomorpha; family Balanidae; genus Chirona; species Chirona hameri. Next base: position 90,502 of record JAXIVJ010000941.1, on the reverse strand, counting down.
CACCTCAGATCAAACAAGTCCAGGGCATTCTCACCAGACTAGACTCACCCATGCAGCGACTGCAGTTACCTGAGATACTTACCACAAACATACCCTACCTTCCTACTAACCTGGTAAGCTTGCGAGCCCATACAAGCAAGCCACGTCACATTGACGCATCGCAGGTCTTCGTTGTTGCAGATTACCTGTAAAAGCGCGGTCCTCAGCCCGCCCATGCGCCCCAGCCGGTATGTGACTGATTATAATCTGCTGTAAAATTCATAGGTGCCGTGGACAATCGCACCATATGATGGACTATGTATCTACGGACATCAAAGTGATCCGAGCAACAAATGCAGGAATACTGTATCATTTTGCGTGTCTGGCCATTTGGGCTTTGGATGCCTTGCCGTGGCTGTATGGTTGCTTCCCCAACCTATGTGTATCTTGGGAATATCTTGTGGGATGAGCACCCGATTAAGGACCCTCTGAAGCAGTGATGTTTTGTAGAACTGTATTGTTAACCCGCCATTGGCTGGGGGGGCAGTGTCAGAAAAGTGGCCCGTTTCACCATTTTTCTGAACTTGGAAGTTTTGTTCCGTGAAAACTTTGACTGTAAAGAATTACTTTGTTTAGTCTGCGGGTGAAAATGGCTGACGAGCATACACAATAGACTGAGACTTGACTTTCCGAACAATGGCCGGAATGTGACAGTATGGCCGGAACGTGACAGTGATGCGACACATTGTCAAACAAAATCGTAAGGCGGAACCTCCAAATTCCCAACATCCGAAATTTCCGCAGTGATTTAGGGAAGGAAAACTGGTACTTTTCCAAAAATTAAACCAAAAACTTCTTAAAACCTGAAAAAGTTGTTGCGTATTCAGGTTACCGATGCCATCGTCATCGGGGCCATGGATAACCCTGAGACACTAAAAACACGTTTTGCAAAAGACGGCAGACTGAGACTTGAGCCCAGTTTCCCATATACGCATCACGCATACGCAACGATACAAGGTACCTTTTTAACGGCAGTACTTGAAACCGAGACTTTAGCCCAGTTTCCCATATACGCATACGCAACGATACAAGGTACCTTTTGAACATAACATATACGACCCGGGAGTCTCGGTCCCCGACTGACGCCAATACCATATCTGCACAGGAAATACGACTGACGATTCATCAACTTTCCACATCATAATATATAATATATATACATATTGGCATATATGAAAATAGGTTGTTTAGAAACGCGTATCAAAAATCACGCAAAAAATACTGGTATACGCATGCAAAAATTCGTTCTGCCGCTGGCGAAAAATTTGTTCCGCGAACTTAGATCGTGGAACCACTTTTCTGACACTGGGGGGGGGGACGTTTTTTCGCCCTCGACGAACTTTCGCAATAGCTCAGAAACCAATAGCGCTATCGACGTGAAACTTCGGGTACCTTCTCATACATCAATTTTAAGTCTTTGTGTAAAAAAAATCCCAACTTTCGTTCCAATTTAGTAGTTTTTTTTGTTGTTGTAATATAACGAATTTAGTGACGTCACTACACACGAGTTTTCACTACACATGAGCTTGACACAAAAATCAGCTAAACTTTAGCAGGCCGTACAAATGCCATATTTTGAGCAAAAGGCAATCGAAAATCGTCAAAAGATAGCAAATGCCGAGGGCTACAAAATGGATATCTCGGATTTGTGAGAATTTTGTTTTTTGACCCCCATCCCCCAAAAAAAGTGTTTTAATGCTCTCAAAATCAACATTTTCAAAACCAGAAGATATGTTCGAGAAACATGTGGAAAATACTCGAACCAAATTTAAAAGCAATATCTTTATTTTTAACTGACTTATGCCTCTTTAACCCTCGCCCTACGGGGGCTTTTCACCTTCGCCCTACGGGGGGGCCTGACAGCCCCCCCCCCCCCCCCCGTTAACTCAAAAACCAAGCAACTTAGAGCAATGCGGTAAGAACCAGCATGTTCCCTGCCATGAGAGGAATCTAACAGTATGCGATTTTTAGGTTTCAGGTCAAGGGGTGACCTTTCAGGTCAAGTGAATGACCTCGGATTTACCATGTCCAGAACAGCGATTTTGCTCTTCAGAAAACCTCAAAATTAGAAATTGATAAATGTAAATCAAAAGGCATGTTCCTGGACCAGTTTTGGCTCAGAAATACAGACAAGGTAATTATTTGTTCGTATCTTGTCAAAAAGAAAGAAAAAAAAATGACATCAATTTCTTAGGGAGCCTTACTTTAGGGAGCCATCACTCAGTCAAAAATGAAGATATTGCTTTGACATTTGGTATGGGTATTGTCCATACTCAGTTCTCACATATATTCCGGTTTTTCTAACATCTTTGAAAATTTTGATTTTGTGGGGATTGTGGGGATTTGTGGGGAAAACCCAAAATTTTGCAAATCTGATATTGCCATTTTAAAGAGAATGCCATTTTGTATCTTTGGTGAATTGCGTTTGCAATTTCCTTTAAAACCCTGTTTTCTACCATTTCTCAAATATTTATCGTTTTTTCCACCAACATGTCACTAAAACATGATTATCTCCCAAACTACTTAACCAATATCAATTAAATTTTTACAGCATACGTATAATTGTTGTAAACTCAGCTACCGAAAATGTCAGCAAGATGCGCCGCATCAGTAAAGTTATTCAAGAAAAACCTCAGGTCGGCCGTCAGCCCAGCGCCCCCCCCCCCCCCCCCCCCCCCTAGGGCGAGGGTTAAGTATGAGTAACTCATGAAGTCATATTTTGAAATTGCGTTTTTTGTTTTGCTTTTGGTGACACAAATAAATGCCAGCACTGAAAACTGGTCTAGAACCATGCCTTTTTTATTTCGATATATCAATTTCGAATTTTGACCTTGTGACCTGACCTTGACCTGATTGGTGTCAGTTTGTCGAAATGGCTGAATTATATATCGAATTGTACGAATAAAATAACCCATAAAACATGTGTCACATGGCTTTCGTATACCTCTTGCCAATATTGACCTGAACTTGACCTTTGCTTACAATTTCACTTTCGCTTATGCGGGAGATGCATTACATCTTTGAGAGCACTTTGTGAGATAATAGTCGCAACTAAGGGTTAGGATGAAAAGTATGGCCCATAAACCCAAATACCTCAAATTTGACCTTTGGCCTAACCGTAAACTGACATTTGACCTTATTTTGATAATGTCGCGTATGCTTTAGATTTGTCTTTGAGAGCTTTCGAATGCCGCCTTGCACGTCGCACTGCGATCATTGGTTCGGAAGGTAACCAGGGGAGCGAAAAACGCCCCCCCCCCCCCCCCCCCCCCCAGCCAATGGCGTTCGGTTGAGGCCCCAATCCAATGCCGTGTTGTGATGAAATATTTGGACTAGCATGATCGCTGATCCTGAGAACTGATCCTCAAAAGAGAAAATCCTGGCAACTCGCCTGCCTGGCAGGGAAATGATATCGCAAAGTAGATCCCAAAACTATCCCGGCCTTCAAAAATGATTGAGTCTGAACTATAACTGTGATAATGAAGAAAGCTGGTGCAAGTAATTGTGAAGAGCACCACCTTGGCTCACCATGTGTCTGGCCTTAACTAAGAGCCGAGTATTCTAGAACAGATACATATCGAATTGGTAAGAATCACACCATAGCCCACTAAGTCGCGCTGAGGGTTACCACTCCTCAGCCTCGGGAGAGCCTCCCTTGTGAGCCATATGCGACGCACAGTGCGACTGGTACTCTGCTACTGTACAATGTACACTGCGCATGGCTTAGCCGCGGCATTGCAGTCTAAACATAAGAAAATATTCAGCCAGTATGGCACTAAAAATATGCAAACATTGCAGCTCAATACCATTACCCTAGCAACTTGAAATAACATGAAGTTGTATGTGAAATGTGTTCAGAACTAATAGAAAAGTTCATATTAAAATATTCCAAGTAAATCAAGTACTCTTCTTTACAATTCGATATGTATCTGTCGGTCCAGAATACTGTTTAATAGAACGTTGATTTTTGCCAACAATAACTAGCTCGGAAAGCGAAAGGGTTTGTCTAATCAGGTGATTCGATTTACTCTACAATTGTTAAGCATCCTCCGGACAAATCCTGCATCTCATTCATCGAAATTCGGCTTCTGTGTTTTGCCCTGGAATAAAGATGCGATCTAGATAATTTACAGATGAAACTATCAAATAGCACCTTTAATGCAAGACAAACCACCCGGAACGGCATTAAGATAAAAGAGGTTAACGATAGGTATTGATAAAGATGTTCCACAACTGCGGAGTAAAACCAAATAACGGTATGACTAGAGCGCAGGTTCTTTTGACAGAAGCCCGACTCTGAAGCCTGTGAGTGTGAGATGACTGGGGACTTACGGATAGGGATTTGGTTCAACATTCTTGGTCCCCAGCTTGGTACCCGATTTCAGCGACTTGGCCGTGGCTTCTAGTGTTTCTTTCTCTTGGCCTTCTAGTGGCTTCAGGTCGATGACCTTGACTCTGATTTCTACATCTTCACGCGCAGTCTGACTGTTCATGTTCTGAGTTTCTGATCCCATCTGAACGGCGCACACTTGGCTTTTCAACCCGGGTGAGTCACTTCGAACTTCCGTTCAAGCATTCTTCCACTTCCATCTTAAAAAGAACAAAACTGGAATTAGTGCCAATCTAAAACGGCCTTTATTGTAACGCTTCCAACATGATGAGAACTGTTCGGACGAGGCGTCGGTGGCCGGCGCGGCGCGGCGCGGCGCGGCGCGGCTCCCGGGTGTGGGGTTCACCCCCGCACTACCGCGCCGGCACCGACACCCAGTCCCTGCGCCACTGAATGAAGGGCCACCTGCGCGCCCGGGCCCAGCGAGCCGAAAAAAACAAATGAACACACGCAGCAGTGATAACCACACCCACACAGGCGCCGGCCGTGTGCCGCCGCCGCCGCCGCCACTAGCCCGGCCGCATGCAGTCACACTCCCAGACACTCAGACACATCAGCCAGCAACTCACACTCGGGCAGCCGGACAGCACACTCACACAGCGGCAAGCCCCAGATTCCCATCGCTGCATGTCGCCCAGGTCAGCCCGATACACACAGGCATACACAGAGCGGAGCGGAACAGAGGAGCGCCGGGGGAGCGGGACTGGAGCGGGCCGTGGACAGGTATGTGTGTGAGGGGTGTGTGGTGTCGCGTGCGCGCGAGAGGGCGCCGCCGTCAGCGGCCGCCGCCGGCCAGCCCTCGCTCTCAGTACCTGTACCGACCTGCAGGACGAGAGAGGACAGCACACGTCAGGCCCCGCCCGGCCGGCCCACCCGCCCCAGACAGCAGCGCCACCTCCTGCTGCCCAGCAGAGGCAGCGGCAGGCGCCCTACCCGACCCTGGGCACCCAGCGTCTCGAACCACCATCGAAACCATACCCCACCTGACCAGTACGTCATCCGGCGCGACGTGCCCCAAAAAGGACTTCGATTAATGTTAAGAATCAGCAAGTTAGCAACGCCATCAATAGATTCCGAAAAAAGATGCAGCGAATATTACAAACAACACAACATCCTGCGCATGAGTTGACTGACCCTCGAGTCTCGAGAAAATACCCGCTAGGACCCGTCCTTAGCTAGCAAGCACACACTAAATACTTAGACACAAGCTATACAGTTATGTTCTCTGAAAACATTTGTGCATTAAGTGGGTAATGTTTTTGTTCGTAATGCTGACTTATTCAGAGTATTTTTTCTCATATTAAACAGAATGTTGTGCATCAACAAAGGTTGTCACCATTTACCATTTGTTTTACAACGAATAAAACGTAGTAGTACCACTACTAGTGATACACGATTAATGAGTGATCATAAATAGTTGAAAAAAATTACAACCAAAAGAAGTACGCAAAGCATTTAGGGCAGAGCCAGCTTACATTTCAACCGGCGTAAGAAAGAAAAACGAAACGCTAAGGTTGAGATCATTTATAATCAGCCTGGGAAAAAGAAATGTCCACATAAGGACCCCCTACTCTTCAGCGAAAGTTCTCACTGGCATGGCAACATCGCAGTCGTCAGTCATGTTTCTAAAGTAGGGATTATCAACAGGGGAGGGGGGATTCCCCCATTGGGGCGAATTCGAGAATGAGGGGAACAGCAAGGGGACGAACAATGCAAATTTGCCCTAAAGAATGGAAGCGCGAACAAATTTGGAACAGAGATGCGCATATTTTTGAAGTTTTGTTTTGCAACTCAATATAGAGCCAGATAAAATTATAACTATTTTGTTTTTTAGCAGCATTTTACCTATGTATTTTGTAGAGGAAAGGGGAGGGGTGTTGTACTCGGTCGACATACAATGGGGATTGGACCAAAAAAGGTTAAGAACCACTTATCTATAGTGTAGACCAAAAAAGGTTAAGAACCACTGATCTATAGTGTAGACAGAAAGAAGCACCAATATTCCACACCTTTAGAAAACAGACTTACATCCCTCACCATATGGACATACCTCCGTATGGACTCTGGCGTGCGGCCGCCCGATGGTGACGCGGTGTTTTGCTGCTCATGCCTTTGGACAGCGTATAACTAACACCGACATGCAGGGAGCCGGCCGGCGGCACTCACCTCCGTCGTATTCGCGGCGCGGCGAGTAGGAGCGGCTGCGCGAGCGGCGGTAACGCCGGCCGCCGCCGCTGCCACCTCCGCCGCTACCGCCGCCGTAATACGGCGACGGAGAGCGGCGGTAGTCCTCCCGCCGGTAGTCGTCGCGGTAGCTGTATTCGTCGCGGCGGCCGTAGTCGCGCCGCTCTTCGCCCCGCCGGTCGTCGCCGCGCCGGTCGTCGTAGCGGTCGTAGCTGCCGTTGCCACCGCCGTAGCCGCCGTAGCCGCGACGGCCACGGGAGCGGCGCGAGAACCTGGCAAACCGTTGATTGCCTGTCATCGGGTGGCCGCTCCCACTGAGGAGCGCACACACCGATGTGACACAAAACAACAGCACGACAGCGTCAGGACAGCGAACAGCGGGCGGGCGGGCGGGAGGGAGGCACGGTCAGCTGGTCAGGTCAGGTCAGGGCAGGTCAGACGGTGACCCCGGCTTAGTGCATACCACATGCACCATCAGAGATAATACAGCGCCGTATGGTAAAACGAAGCCATTTCAAAAGGGTTACTGCCTTTAGCAATTGATCAGGTGAATGAATCCCATCAAACAATGTACGGCTTATTGTCAAATGCTTTGCTTGAACTGTACTCCAATGGTAAACTGGTACACATCAAATCAATACATTGTAGTGACAGCAACTGTAAGGTCATCACTTACCAGCAGCAACACGCGATACTAGCCCCACCCGCCAACCTAGGACATCCACCTCACCATCGGCGCCCACAGCACCGCGCCAGCCAGGCCGGCGGTAGTCCCGCAACACTCACTGCGAGGGACGGCCCATGTAGATGCCAGGCGTGGGCGTGTGCGGCCTCTTGGTGATGGAGAAGTCCACCCGGATCTTGCGGTTGTCGATCTCGATGCCGTTACAGTCCTCCTTGGCGCGCTTGGCGTCGTCGACGACCTCGAAGTAGACGAAGGCGAAGCCGCGGGATCGGCCCGTCTGAGGAGAGGATGCACAGGTGCCGTCACGCCGCCGTCGGCTGCCGAGCGACGCATCGGTGGCCAAAGTGCCGCCGCCGCCGCCGTCTGGCCAATAGGCATGGGGTGGGCGCCGTCATGTCTGGCCAATGGGCCAATGGAACGCAACCCAGCAGCTGGCGGCTTTGGAGTCCGTTGGTGAGTTGGACTTATGGGCGCCGCAAATGAGGTTGCATAGCGCCCGGCTTTATACCGTCTTCATCCGTCACACGTGGCTATAATTCAATGGTGCAACTCCAGCTACCAAATATTAGTAATCAGATAGAATAGTTTTCAGCACAGTGCCGAGACCGCTGAGCAGCCGACTGAATGGCGGACCGTCCAGCAGTCGGGGCCCGCCGCTCACCTGCGCGTCCGTCACGATCGTGATCTCGTCGATGTTGCCGTACTTGGAGAAGACGTCCCGCAGGTGGCGCGTCTGGGTGTACAGGCTCAGGCCGAACACGCCCAGACAGCGGGTCGCACCCGGGTTGTCCTGCGCCGCAGAAGACACCGCGGGCGTCACGCCACCGGCCGACAGGGCACACACGCGGCGACCCACGACAACCCACGACACGGGCGGAGCAAACCGCACCTCAAATCGTGGAATCAAGCCGTTTGGTCCGAATAATGGCACGATGACTTGGACTTACGTGCACCACGACTGCTTAGTTAACACCCGACACCCGAAGATCAGCTCAAATAGAGGGCCGTTTAGCTCGTTAGTTAGACCGTTGTCTTAAGCACGAAAGTGATGGGTTCGAGTCCCGTGCCAGCCGGAACGCTTCACCGCACTATGGATTGACGCGGGCGCCGGCGGTACTTCAGATCCCAGGGTGCGTCCGACAATCCGGTCAGGGGTTTTACGATGCGATGATGATGATTGGGGTTTTAGGGCGCCGTAACTGCCTGGTTATGTGGCGTCCATTATTGAAACGGTTAGTTAAATGCGCATAAATAAATATCCTGCTGTTTGTGTGAGGTGCACATCATTGACCGTGGCTTGCACAGCCTGCTGCCTTGCGGCGGGCCGGCTCGCTGAACTTACCCTGTCGCCCTGATGGCGGCGACGGTTGGAGCCAGGAGAGCGGCTGCGCTGCCGGCTTCGCTTCGGCGAGTAGCTGCGCGACCGGTCACGGTCCCGGTCTCGCGAGCCAGACTTTGATCTGAAACCAGCAGGCGCACGAGCGCACACCACTGTCAATGGACGTCTCCTCACATGGTGCGCGGTGCACTCCGCTCATCTGCGATGCCGGTTACCGCCAGTCGGCACCCCTCGAGGACAGTGTACTGACAATACCAAATATATGGCTAATAATCTATACCAAATATCAGGCATATTTTTTTAACCTACCAGGCACTGGGGGGGGGGACTATTCCCCCCCCCCCCCCCTTGATTTTTCGGCGGTGTCACAAGAGCGTGTAGCGATAGCAATTTGAAACGTACAGTGAAACGTAAATGATTGCCTAGGCCACATGTGGTTACATTTAGTGTCAATCCCATGTCACAGCAGGCCGGGAGCCTAGCATAGCGGTTGCCGGGTCAAATCGACTCAGTCAGTTACGAGATGTTGCCGGTGACAAGCGACGCGGGACGCTGGGCTGACAGCTGACTGACACGTGACAAGCACCGCGGGGGAGGGGGGATGGGTGACGTGACACGTAGCATTCGGGCCGGGGAGCCCACTCACCGCGAACTGGGCCGCTTGTGCCGCCGTTCCGGCGAGTAAGAGTCGGCCGAGCCGTTCGGAGTGCCCTCCTTCACATTCCGCTCCGGCGAACTCTGGCGGCACGGTCAGGCAGAGTCAGTCAGACAGGCCGGCCTGCCACACAGCCAATCTACCAGACACAACTCCCAGCAGCAAGACTGCTTAAAGGGAAACAATGACATTTTTTCCATACAAAAAATGGAGTTAGCACTTAAAATGGGAAGAAGCACTCAACTTATAGTAAATCCAATCACATTTTGCATAAAAATGTTCCTAGCTGGTTATTTCAAGCTGAAGTAGATAAGCATTCCACGCTTATAACAGTCCGTACTCAGCAAGTACCTGGTAACACATTCAATGTACAAGCTAAAATTAGCCTGCCTACGCATTGTAATTTATCATGAAGGTATGTAATATGATTCCTGTACTCTATCTTTTGTGAATATGTACCAAACTTTTTTGAACAATCAACAATCATTTGAAAAAGTGCATTGAAATCAGCAGTTTAATTTGACCCCAGATGGCGACCTATTAGTGTTCTTGACTCATTTTGTTTTTATTGGATGTTTTCCCCCTGAATTTTCAACATACAGGTATTCAATACATTACAATGCACACATGAAACATTTATCTGAACCGTTTCTCCGTAATCAATCAATAAACATTTAAGAAAACAGTGATGCATTCGGCAGTTTAGCATGGCCACCTACGACAACGTATTTAGTGTATTCAATTTGTTGAGAGGTAATTCAATAAGGTATTCAACGTTAAACAGATTGAAACAAAAGGGCCTCATATGTCAAGCTTCCAAATTGGAAGCGCGATTGGAACTGAGTTCCAATAGTGGAAGGAAAACACCTATCATAAACTGCAAAAGAAGTATATGTACTTGTTTTTTTTTTTTTTTTTTCCCCACAAACAAAAAATCCTCAACGCAATGTTAGCCTCTTCAGTGAATGGTGGCTTAACTTCAGCGAGGTCTGCACCAAGGCCAGGTAGAACGCTCAGGCCGAAAAAGTGGGGACAATGCGAAATTTAGTTGCAACGAACCCACAACTGCTGTGACGCGGAAGAGGTGCACGCGGCCGGCCGGCCGGTCGCCTACGTACTCGTACTCACGTACTCGTACTCACGTAGTCACGAAGGCGACCGGCAGCCTACGGCACGCCCCTCCCGCTTTTTTCGTCGCTTGGTCCCTTCATTTGTCGCCCGATTGTTATAAACTTAAGATGTCTATCACAAATTAAGTGTTGTATTAGATGCCGTTGCGAAAATTGTAATACCACTATAAAAAAAAATGATGGGCCGGCGCCCGGCGATTCCCGCCGTACGTAACGCCAACGCGCACGCTCCTCCCGGTATGTCGCCGGGTTTCTTCTTTACCGGCAGATAATTAAATTTCAGATAACCGTCACAAATTGAGCGATGTATCTGCCGTTGATGATGCCGTTGAGAAAATTGTCATCCGACTCAAACTATTTCAGCTTTGGGCTGGCAAAGTTGACCGTCCTTCCTCCCTTGCAGTATCCTAGCATTGGAAAATTTGGGTGGAAAACGACACCCTATGGATACTATTTTTCCACTCTTTTTCCTGCGTTTTATTGGGAATTTTCCACTCTTTATTTCAAAATGTATTGGATAATTGGAACCCTGATGCTTATTTATGAATGCAATGATAGGGACAGCCTGTGGAGGGAAAGACTGGTACGAATGGGCATAGGTAATAACTAATTCTGGTAAGCAGGTAATTGGGAATTGATAAAGCCAAGTAAATGTTTTTTTGTTGAATTTTCTACTCTTTATGCTTATTTTTGGCCAGAATTTTCCACTCCGCACTCCAGCTCCAGAGCAATCCTAGGACCCTGCTCCTTTGGCTAATGCCGGTCGACCTGACAGCCACCACACCAAATACTCAAACAGTGATAACACTCAAATAGGCTGAATTTAAATCATGTGACCCAAATTATGGCTAAGGAAAATTTCCACAAAGCTCACCTGATAAGTAAAACTAACTTGCTGCTATAACAGTTGACAATGCATATATGATAGCGACTAGGACTGATAGTTCTAGGCAAAGTACCCACAAAAAAGGATATATTTTCATCCTTTTTGATGAGTTTCGTTCAAGGGACTGTCCCACCTTTGTGAAAGTTGTTGAATCACACTTAATTGTATGTCTACATGTCAGGCGAGGTCAGCTGGAACATGTCTGAACTTTTTTTCCCCTAAAAAATGTTATCTTGGAAGATATTAAACTTTTAGTTTTAAGCAGAAAGCTGGGAAGGTGACGTCATATTTTTTTTTTTTAAATAACGGAAATCCTTTGTGCTGCTAAATATATGGCACAATTTTTTGTCGATATATATTGCACAGCAAAAGCGAACCATCCGGTGTCTAGATTGGCTTAGATTGCGAACCACCCGGGGATCGATAAATGAAAGACGAAAATATTCCAAGGCTGCCCTTAAAACAAGTTTACTATCATTACCAGTTGGGTAAAGAGACGATGTGGTCAGTTTAGAGACCCTATTCAAATACACATGTGCCTTATTTCTTACAGATGTCAAAATCAAACTTGAATATCTTTTTGATTAGATCATTGTGGTTGTTTTAACTGCAACCATACTTAATTTCAATGCCAAGCCACCAAAATGGCTATCTCAACTAAAATATCATGTTGTTAAGGTGGGATAGTCCCTTTAAAGGGAGTGTGCCAACTGTTTTGGAATGTCAAAAATGTGTCATACAGTAAGTAGTACTGTGCTTCCACTAAATATATCAGTCGGGTGAACTATGGTAATAGGACCCCTTTTTGGAACGTTCCATTTTTGGAACACCGTACCCAAAAATGGAAACGCTACGTCCAAAAATGGGTACGCTTGTTCCAAACATGGGTACGGAAATCGACCATCATGACTAAACGTGATCCACACATTGATTGGTGCGTCGATGCATTGTGCCAATGACGTCATCAGATTCAGCACCCTTGACTTTATTGATAGTGTGAGCATTACGAAAATCCAAGGTTTCTTTTGAATTTTATTGAAGTTGCACGATCTCAGGGCGACACTTTTTTGCTGCCCCAAGATCGTGCAACTTCAATAAACAAATTTAAAGACAATGGATTTCCGTAATGCGCACATTGTCAATAGAATCAAGGGTACGGAGTTTGATGACATCATTGGCACAATGCATCGACACACCAATCAATTGTGGTTGATGTTAAAGTTGTGAAGGTTGTTTCTGTGCCCATTTTTGGAACAAGCGTTACAGAGCATGCCCATTTTTGGAAGTATTGTACCCATTCTTGGGTTAGTGTTCCAAAAATGGGTCCAGATTACCATAGTTCACCCGACCGATATTGCGTTACATTGAATCACAATTAATTGACCTTCCACATATAAATTGGTATGATTCTCAACATTTTCTCAAACTAGAAAATAAAACAAATCTCCTAGACACCCATGCCCTCTGCACGGTGCCCTGCGGTTAGCGTTATGTAAACAAATGTTTGCTATTCTGACCCACCTCATCATCATTAAGCCCAGGCTACACTATGCATGATAGTATGCAAAGTATGCATGGTTTTTGCAAGTTTGCGTCTTTTGTGTAGTCTAAAAATGTTCAGCTGATAGAAAATGCATTGACTGAGCTACACTGAAATAGTATGATACAAAGTCTGCATGAAATATCACACAAACTTGCAAAAGAAGCAGCACGGAAGTACGCAGTTCTGCAAAAGACGCAAGTATGCACAAAAGTTTTGAACTTTTTCCAGTTTTTGCAAGATTGCGTAGTCTGAGACAGTTGGTGACGCATCGGTGGCAATCTGTATAGTCAATAACTGTTGATAGGATATAGATAGATGTGTGAATGGCACCAATGTGTTTGTCTCGTCCAGATGCATTGCCCCAAATGCAACATGACATACCTGGGTCACCAAATGACATTGACCCGAGGTAAAATTTTGAAGTTGACCTAACCAGGACACCATTAATATCTTGTGAAGCGCATTGATGAGACAAACATGATGGTGTCAAAATTATTGCTCTATGTCCAACCAATACAAAGAAATCCATGATTTTTTTGTTAAAGAAAATGTAATTGTAACTTCTGGGGTAACAGTGGGGCTGGCGTCACCGTCGCAGCCAGGCAATAAAATCAAGGTTCAAGGTCACTATCACCATAGTTGGTCTGGAATCATAGGGAAGCTTTATGACATCACCAGATCTGGCGACGAGCGAATCTTAGGCCGCCCCGATTTAATAGCTACGAGCGGTAGGCTGAACAGATTGGAATCAATGAAACTAACCTAACCTAACCCCGCCATTAAGGCAGATCAGGTCGGCCTACAGCTTGTAGCCATCAAGTCTGATCGGGTCGGCCTACAGCTTGTAGCCATTAAGTCTGATCCAGTCGGCCTACAGCTTGTATAGCCATTAAGTCTGATCGGGTCCGCCTAAGATTCGCTTGTAGCCAGAATCTGGTGATGTCATAAAGCTTCCCCATGACTCCAGACCAACAACGGTCATAGTAACCTTGAACCTTGATTTGATTGCCCGGCCGCGACGGTGACGCCAACCCCACCGTTACCTCGGCAACTCCCCGCCCAGGCCCGTGGCCAAACGACAGATCAAGAACAGATAGGAAACCGCCGCGGCTTAGCATAGAACGACAGATAGAAAACCATGTGGCCGGCGATGTCCCCAACATCAAAGGCGCCGACGGAGAGTTGCCGATCCAGGTATCTCTCAAGCCTTATCCATGAAGCTGACGACAGAAATGAAAAACTCACCTCCCGGTCACTCATTTTGTTTCGAGTCTTCGCAACGCTTGTGTGGAATCAATTTACGCTTCTGGTGTATAGAGATTTAGAAATATGCTTGCACTGTCCTGCTCAATGGTTCTGTATCAGTATTACAATTAAAAGCCGGCAACGCAAGCACCCACCAACGCCGCCGGACTCCAGCCAATTTCAATTTTCCAAGATGGCGTCAAATAGCAGCGTGGACAAGACATGTTATTGCTATTTCCGTGGTCGGTCTATTTTTAGTCTTACTATGTCATAACTTTTGACCAATGGTAAGGCGGTTTGAGAACTTCTTTCAACATTTTATTCTATTTACAAGGTACCATTTCTGGCTGACTTACTAACATGCAGAATTTAAGAGAACACTCCAATATATTTCAGTTTTTCAACATATTGCTTTTCTTTGATATATAAATATAAATGTCTGCGACTAAAATCGATTCAATCTAAAATACTATTTGGAAGAGCGTCCCCATTGGTCCAGATGATATCCTACCAGTGACGTCACATTTCACTTCCTTTGTAGGACGGGTCTACCTATTTAGCGCCCTGCGTTGGAGACGCGCGCAGCCAACGCGCAGCGTTGTGTTTTCTAAATCAAGAAGTTCAAGACAGAATGGTAGTATGTTGTATTTCTGTGGTATTTCTGTTGTCATTGCTGCAGAAAGAGAAATACAAAAAATAGTAACTTTATTTATATTTAATGTTGGAATATAGTTCGTATCAAAATCACACATATTATAGACTGAAAAGGCACTATGGCAAGGTATAGTTCTTGATCTTGAATTATTGGAAATGGTTCCAACAGCTGACTGCCCTAATGTTAAAGGCCGTAGGGAAGGTATCTTATCTAGATTTGTGGGAGAATGGCGTTCGATTATGTGATGAAAAGTTGTTTAATGGGTAATGTGGATTTTTCCTCATTTTTACCACCTAACAAACCAATTTTTCCCTGACAAGCCACCTCGAAATTAGGTATTTGAGTAGTTATCAGTTCACACTTAGACACGCTTCACCGGGCGGGTGTTTACACTTGCATGGGAGTTACTGGGGTGTGTCTGGTCTGCTGCGCCTGGCGCGCCTACGCGTTCCTGACCAAGATCAATGCGCAGCGGGAGAAGCTGCTGCGGGAGAAGAAACCGCAGCAGCAAACAGCTGCTGAACGGGGGCGCCGTGGCCGAGCGTGACCTCCAGGAGGGTACCCCGCGCGTCAACTACTGAGATGGCGCTCAAGCTGGGCAGGGCTGCCTGGCAGAGGTTGGCGGTACAGATGGCTCTGGTGGCACGGACGGTGGTCGTACCGCTCAGCCGCGCCGCCCACGGAGACGCCGGCGACTTGTGTGTGCCCCAGATGCTGTGGAAGCTGGGTCGGCTCAACCACGTGGCCATCGACACACCCGACCTGAAGAAATCCACCACTCTATTCAGGGATGTGCTGGGGGCTGATGTCAGCGAGCCCGAGGTGCTGCCGGCGCACGGACACCGCACCGTGTTCATCAACCTGGGCAACACCAAGTTGGAGCTGATGCACCCGCTCGGCCCGATAGTCCCATCACGAACTTACTGGACAATAACCCGTCGGGCGGCATGCACCACATCTGTATCGAGGTGGACAACACCGCCCAGGCGGTGGCCTCGCTGCAGCAGCAGCAGGTCCGCTGTCTGAACGAGCCGCGGCCCGGCACCCACGGCAGGCCTGTCGTCTTCCTCCACCCGAGGGATTGCGCCGGTGTGATGGTGGAGCGGGGGAGGCGTAGGTGGCGCTCCGGTCAGTGGCGAGAGTTGTAGAGGGCACGCCAGTGGGCTGGGTAGATGTGGCATGTGCGCTGTGGATTGAAGAGCTATCAGTGTACCTCTGTAGCGATGTGGATTTATATGGGATTATATGGACGACATTACTGGTGTTCGTAGAATAAACTGTGTGTGTACCACAAAAAAAAACACCTTAACACAATCACATGCCTCCAATGACGTACCCAATGACTTTCCCTTTTTTCTTATTTTTTATAAATTTAGTCCGAATGTTTTGTATGGATGGATTTCCGAGGTCAGGACCCGCGCTAAGCAGAGCCTGTTGTGAAGGTTCTGACCTCACCACCCGATCAAGCAATTCCTGTTGGCCGGCAGAATTTAGAGACGAAAGTTGTACGTGCCCGACATACCTGGACACGGTCCGCCCCGCTCACTGACGTCACCTGACCTTGAGTGCAACCGCTTCCACCGGCCGCAGGTCATCTCAGTCAGGAGCAAACAGCGAGCGCCAAAGCGACTCGAACCCGGGCTGCCACTACCGGGAGGTTAGGTCAGAAGTCCAGCGCTCTGCCACTGAGCTACAGGGGCGGATAAATCTGGTAAACCTTGAAAACAAATTATTGATGGAAACAAATGTAACGAAAGACAACCTAAAGTTAATAATAATGTACAAATATTGAGGTTACTCGTCACCTAACACCGTAATATGAACTGAAATCGGCGCCACCAAAACCAAAAGCTGACATTTCTTACGTTTTGGTGAATGTAACACCTGCGCCATAACAGCCTATTAAAATTTAAACGTCAATTGTGACGTTGCTTGTTTTTACTGAATTCATGTTTTGCGTGATAAAAATGAGGAAAAATCCAAATTACCCATAAAACAAGTTTCAACATAATCGAACGCCATTCTCCCACAATCTAGATAAGAATATCTTCCCTAAGGCCTTTAAAGGGAATAGATCACCTTGAAAGTTGTTTTCAAGTTCAACCATTAGGTGCATCTTGAGCTCAAAACTATGAATATGACTTTGGTTTGGACAACTGATGGATATATGTAGAGAAAGAAGTAAGTTTCTCTTTCTATTTCACGAGAAATCGTACGATAGCAGCTGGCGTTCTGGCTCCGCCCCGCTCCGCCTGACGCCAAGTACAGTCTCTGACAAGGGGCCGCCGCGCCGCCCGTGCGGCTGAGCGGATATTAACGAGGCGTCGTGACCAGAGACTACGTGCCAGAGAGTGTACCTGCCTCCGGCGGCGCGGCGGCGAGCGTTCATTCCCCGATCGTGGCCCGGAACAGCGGGATTGAAATCGGGCCCACTAGTCCTGTGTCGAAATTACTTAACGTAGAGAGGTAATTCTTTCACCACAAACCATTTTTAGATCTACTCTACAAATCTGCTATCTCAGTCCAAAACCCCATGTTAAAGGTGAACTATTCCCTTTAACATTAGCGCAGTCAGCTGTTGGGACCGCTTTCCACCAGTGACGTCACACTGAATGGGTCTATAATCAACCCCCTTCAAATGACACGCGTGTCAAACTAGCTCACATTCACATTGAGAAACACATTCGCTGACTATTCGGATTTCCATGAAAATTGGCACACAGGTAGAACATAACCTCCTTATGACGCTCATGAAATCTTAGAGTCGCACATTTAAAATCAAAGGAGTTAGAGCAGGTCAGATAGGTTTTAAGTCATAAAGCGGACTATTCCGATTTACATACAAATTGGCACACAGGTAGAACATGACATCCTTATTACGCTTATAAAATCTTGCAGTCGCACATTCAAAACCAAGGATTTAGAGCAGGTCATAGGATTAACCCTCGCCCTACGGGAGCTTTTTCACCTTCGCCCTACGGGGGGTCCTAAAACGACACCCTGTTAACTTCCAAACCAAGCAACATAGAGCAACGCGGTAAGAACCAACATGTTCCCTGTCATGTTTGGAATCGACCAGTATGTATGTAACAGTATGTATTTTTTAGGTTTCGGGTCAACGAGTGACCTCCCAGGTCAAGTGAATGACCTCGATCGACCACGTCCAGAACAGAGATTTTGCTCTGTCAGAAAACCTCAAAATGAGAAATTGATCAATGTAAATAAAAGGCATGTTCCTAGACCAGTTTTGTCTCAGAAATACAGAAACGGTAATTATTTATTCGTATCTGGTCAAAAAAAAGTCCAAAGAAGTTATTAAAAAAATGACGTCATGAATTTAATACACTTTAAGGGACATTGCCACCTTTCTGAAAGTATAAAATATACGCCGGTTGTACCCGAAAATATGAAGTAAGTGCTGCTGAAAACGATGGTGATATTTTGTTCTCTCGAAAACTTCACTCAATTTATAATAATTAAGTTTGTAAAATTTGGGTTGATGACGTCATTATTGAGCTAAATAGAGCTATAGATAAATCCTTTACGCTGCCAAAGTTTGGCACAATTTTTGTCAGACAATTCTGGCGATTCAAATACAAGCAGGTACCAGGTAAACTGTGTCGCACTCACTTGACCACCGAAGTCTTGTCACTGAAAGCTCCACATACCACACATCGAATTCTTGGCATCGTTTAAAAATTGCATTAGAGTTTCACTTTATAGAAGTCTAGTTATCCTGATATAACCCACGGTAAATATAATACACCCAGCGATCGAGAAACGAAACGCGTAAATATCTCCAAGGTTTATCTTAAAACAAATCGACTATCATCACCATTGGGTAAAGAGAGACGACGTCATCGGCTTTAAACCCCTATTCAAATACACGTGGGGTTTATTTGTTACAATTGTCAAGACCAAGCTCGAATTTCTTTTCGAATAGACCTATGTGGTTGTTTTAACTGCTACCCTACTTAATTTCAAAGCAAATCCAACAACATGGCTATCTCAACTCAAAACTAATGTTAAGGTGGGAATGTCCCTTTAAAGGAAATAGTTCACCTTCAACATGGGTTTTGAACTGAAATAGCAGTTGTGTAGCCCGTGTTGAGAAGTCCTTATCTGGAACTTTTCTTGGCTGAAAAGACTCTCCAGCCGAAGATATTTGACTTTTTGGCGAAGGAATACGGCGCATATATGATGTACCGTAGCGTCTGAAAGTGCCAGCACTGCCATGGAGCATGCGCAGACCAATAACGCACACCATAAAATCAATAATTTACAACCTTCTGTCCTGAATTGGCGCGATGGAGGACCATTTTTAAAAAGAAAAAAAGAAACTGTATTAAAAAAATATAATAAAATCGTGTTCTGAAAAAATGTCCGAAGGTGAACTATTTCCTTTAAGGAGCCATCACTCAGTCAAAAATAAAGATATTTCTTTGAAATTTGGCTTGAGTATTGCCCATACTCAGTTCTCTCACGTATATTCCGTTTTTTTAACATCTTTGACAATTTTGATTTTGTGGTGATTTTTCCCCAAAAAAACAGTTTTTGATCATTTTGGGGGTCAAAAGCCCAAAATTTAGCAAATCCGAGATAGCCGGTTTAAAGGAAATGACATTTTATATCTTTGCATAATTGCGTTGGCAATTTGCTTGAAAACTCTGTTTTCTACGATTTTTCAAACATTTATCGTTTTTCCACCAACATGACGTCATCAAAACGTCATTATTCCCCAAATTTCTTAACTAATTTCAGTGAAATTTGTACTGCATACGTATAATTGTTGTATACTTAGCTACTAAAAATTTCAGTAAGATGCGCCACATGTCTAAAAAGTTAAGCAAAAAACCTCAGGGGGGTCGTTTTAGGACCCCCCCCCCCCCATCCCCTCGTAGGGCGAGGGTTAACCCTCGCCCTACGGGAGCTTTTCTCACCTTCGCCCTACGGGGGAGCCCGACAGTCCCCTCCCCCTCCCCCCCCTGTTAACTTCCAAACCAAGCAACTTAGAGCAATACGGTAAGAACCAGCATGATGCCTGTCATGAGAGGAATCTAACAGTATGCGATTTTTAGGTTTCAGGTCAACGGGTGACCTTCCAGGTCAAGTGAATGACCTCGGATTTACCACGTCCAGAACAGCGATTTTGCTCTTCAGAAAACCTCAAAATTAGAAATTCATAAATGTAAATAAAAAGGCATGTTCCTAGACCAGTTTTGGCTCAGAAATGCAGAAAAGGTAATTATTTGTTCGTATCTTGTCAAAAAAAAGTATTAAAAAAATATTTAAAAAAAAATGACGTCATCAGTTTCTTACACTTAGGGAGCCATCACTCAGTCAAAAATGAAGATGTTGCTTTGAAATTTGGTATGGGTATTTTCCATACTCAGTTCTCTCGCATATATTCCGTTTTTTAACATATTTGAAAATGTTGATTTTGTGGGGATTTAAAAAAAAAGTTGTATTTTTATTTTAGGGGTCAAAACCCCCAGATTTGGCAAATCCGAGATTGCCATTTTAAAGAAAATTCCATTTTGTATCTTTGGTGAATTGCCTTTGTAATTTGCTTTAAAACTCTGTTTTCTACGATTTTTCCAATATTTCTATTTTTTACCAACATGACGTCATCGAAACATGATTATCTCCCAAACCACTCAACCAATTTCAATTATTTGTATTACAGCATACGTATAATTGTTGTAAACTCAGCTACCGAAAATTTAAGCACGATGGCATGTGTAAAATGTTATTCAAGAAAAACCTCAGGGGGGCTTGTCAGACTGTTTTAGGTTAAGTAGGGCGAGGGTTAAAGGAAATAGTTCACCTTCAACATGGGGTTTTGAACTGAAATAGCAGTTTTGTAGCCCGTGTTGAGAAATCCTTATCTGCAACTTGTCTTGGCTGAAAAGACTCTCCAGCCGAAGATATTTGACTTTTTGACGAAGGAATGCGGCGCATATATGATGTACCGTACCGACTGAAAGTGCCAGCACTGCCATGGAGCATGCGCAGACCAATAACGCACACCATAAAATCAATAATTTACAACTTTCTGTCCTGAATTGGCGCGATGTAGGACCATTTTTAAAAAGAAAAAAAGAAACTGTATTAAAAATATAATAAAATCGCGTTCTGAAAAAAAAAAATCCGAAGGTGAACTATTTCCTTTAAGGTCAAACAGCAGACTATTCCGATTTGCATGAAAATTGGCACACAGGTAGAGCATGGCCTCCCTATCACACTCATAAGATATTAGAGTCGCACATTCAAAATCAAAGGATTTAGAGCAGGTCAGATAGGTTTAAAATCATACAGCGTACCATTCCGATTTGCATTAAAATTAGCACACAGGTAGCGCATGACCTCCTTATCACACTCATTAAATCTTAGAGTCGCACATTCAAAATCAAAGAATTTAGAACAGGTCATAGGTTTAACCCTCGCCCGGGTAGGGGGCTGGATGCCCCCCCCCCTCGGTTTTTCTGGAATAACTCGTGTAGTTTCCAACCGATTTCAATGCAACTTTCAGTACCCTACTTTTGAAGAAAAACATTATCACATACTCGAGAGAAAAAAAAAGAATTTCTAACCCACATGACCCGTGTCCTATGACCTGTTTCTCAAGGTCATGTCAGGCGTGTAACGTTAGAACTCTGCGTTATCAACGTACTCTCTTTATTCAGGTTACGAGTGGTAGCAGACAACACAAGACCGAGACTCCCAGGCTCACACGCCGCGCCACACCCTCGCCACGCTCCTCCCCCTCATACATGTGCTGCCATCTGTCCGTTATGTGCCGCAACCGCAGTGTTCATCATCTCTGGTAGATGGCATACAATGTAGTGCTCGGAGCTCCGGTCACACAAATGTCACATCCCTTTTCCTACAAAAGAAAAGGAAAAAAAGAAAAGCATAATTAACCGGAAATGCGGACATAGCATATCAGCAAACAACGAGACACTGGAATCGGCATAGAACAGCACGTAAGGCAACTAGTCTACACAGCTGCCCTTTTTGATTTTGGCGAATGAGCAAGAATGTACATAATACTAACTACCGACACATCAGTCACACACAGGGGCGCAGCCAGGGGGGCAAGGGGGGCAATTGCCCCCCCCCCCCCTACGGGTCACAGGGGGCCCCGCCGAGATTGGCCCAGATACCATTTGCATTAGCTAAATGGCTTTCAAAAAGTCACAGAGGAACCCTCAAACCAGGCAAGGGTCACTCTGGTGCATGTCAAGGGCCCTCAGAGACACTGAAGGTCTTTCGAAGCCGGCCCAGGGGGTCCTCTTGGGCATGTCCAGGGGCCCATTGAGCCCACCGATGGGCCCAAAAAAACTGTACAGGGGCCTTTCGAGCATGTCCAGGGGTCCCATTGAGCCCACTTAAGGGCGCAAAAAGCATGCCCATGGATTTTTAGAGCATGCCCTGGGCCCATTGAGCCCATTCAGGGCCCTCAAAACCAGCCCAGGGGCCTCTAGAGCATGTCCACTTGTCCAGGGGCCAATTGAGCCCACCTACGGCCTAACAAACCTGCCCAGTGGCCTCTCGAGCATGTCCATGGGCCCATTGAGTATGTTCAGGGGCCTCTTGAACCTGCCCAGGGGCCCATTATAGTTTTCCCAGAGGCCCATCGAGTCTGTTCAGGGCCTCTCGACCCCTGCCCAGGGGCCATTAGAGCCTGCCCAGAGGCCTCTCGAGCATGCCCAGGGGCCCAGTGAGTCAGCTCAAGCGCCTCTTGAACCTGCCTAGGGCCATTAGAGTCTGTTCAGGGGCCTCTCGAACCTGCCCAGGAGCTATTAGAGTCTGAGCAGGGGCCTCTCGGCTTGCCAAGGGCCCCACACCTTTTGCGGGAAAAATGAAAATTTTATCGTAAATATTGCCTTTGCAGTGCAGTCAAAATCCTCCTATCTAGTGTCAAGAACTGGGAAAATTTGCGCCGCTTTGCGGCATGACATAAGTTTCGCAATCCCTTATACAAATTTGGAAAATTGGAAAAAGAATTCCATTAAGTGTCTGGCAGAGGCTCTCCTTGGCAGGAATTGCTGGCCCAGTGCCCATTCCCTTCATAAAATATTCACTTTTAAGTTTCAAGCAGACATGTTTAGCTAGTTTGCCGAGTTCCGAAAAAGGCGACGCGAACGCAAAGACGAGGAGATCGGCACCCGGAAGCTGCTCCAGCGGTGCACAATTTGCTGGACCGAAGAGCTAATAGTGGAAACAGGCCAGGACCATCTCATCAAGCCATTTCACCTCACGGTCTGGTTCCAATATTAACATTTCGTTTTCCAGGACGTAAAATTAACATTTTCACGCCGCTTCGCGGCGTCACATCGGTAGTCATCGTCATGACGAAGCCAAAGTCATCATCAACGGTTCTTCGTAACGCTGAATTGAATAATAGCATTTTTAGCTTATTATCCGAGCTACAAGGCACAGCGTCTATATTTCTGGGTTTTATCAGGCAAAACCGTAAAAATTTCGCGCCGCTTCGCGGCGCTAACTAACAAGTACATACCTACCTACTATAACATGAAAATCCACATAACAAATGCTGCAAAGGCTTAAATACACGTATCAAAATGGAGGTACATTTTTCGTCATTTCAGCTGCCCCCACACTCAAAAGCCGATCCCCACCTGTTGTCTGCTAAGATATGTTTTCCTCTCCTTTACGTAACACTACAAATTAGTAATGCGCTCAGTATAATGCCTACTGAGGGTCCTGGCCCATCCAGCTCATCAAAAGTAGACGAATAAAAATTGTTAAAAAGGGGGCCTCACAAAATAAAGTGGCCGAAATCCGTAGAGTTTGTCATATCCAGGGGTATTTTTTTTGGGTGGGGGCCTCTCCCAGGGGCTTGCCCCCCTTTCTTAAGGTCTGGCTGCGCCCCTGGTCACACAGAAGCTCAAAACGATTCAGGGAACATAATCAGACAAGTAAGCCGGAGGACCGGTATGCATGTAGCAGGGGCGTCAACATGCTGAACAAACTGCGTCTGGATCCGACATGTGGACCATCGTTCCGTGCCGTGCTGAAACGAGCAATATTGTATAGTCGCGACTGAAGTGTTGTACTCATCTTACATGCATGCATTGTGCGGAATGCGGAATATGTTCGGCTAAGGCGATTGCCATACCTTTTTAAAGGAAATAGTCCACCTTCAACATTAGTTTTAAACTGAGATAGCAGTTTTGTAGCCCGTGTTGAGAAATCCTTATCTTGACTGTTTTCTTGACTGAAAAGACTCTCCAGCCGAAGATATTTGCATTTTTGGCGAAGGAATGCGGCGCATTTATGATATACCGTACCGTCTGAATTGTGCCAGCACTGCATGGAGCATGCGCAGACCAATAAAGCACACGATACAATTAATAATTTACAACCTTCTGTCCTGAATAGGCGCGATGTAGGACCATTTTTAAAAAGAAAAAATGAAACTGTATTAAAAAATATAATAAAATCGTGTTCTGAATTTTTTCCGAAGGTGAACTTATTTCCTTAAAGGAAATAGTTCACCTTCGGATTTTTTTTTCAGAACACGATTTTATTATATTTTTTAATACAGTATCTTTTTTTCTTTTCAAAAATGGTCCTACATCGCGCCAATTCAGGACAGAAGGCCGTAAATTATTAATGTTATGGTGTGCGTTATTGGTCTGCGCATGCTCAGACCAGTGCTGGCACTCTCAGACGGTACGGTATATCATATATGCGCCGCAATTCCTTCGCCAAAAAGTCAAATATCTTCGGCTGGAGAGTCTTTTCAGCCAAGGAAAGTTACAGATAAGGATTTCTCAACACGGGCTACAAACCTGCTATTTCAGTTCAAAACCCCATGTGAAGGTGAACTATTTCCTTTAACTGTCGTTGTTTTAATTTCATTTGACGTGTCCTGGTGAAAAGCCACCGCAAAGATGTGGATCCATGACAAATACATCTGTTTAGCTGTTTCCAGAAAAAAAATGTGGCTACCGTGGGACTTCTACCACCTTTATAAGTACGTTTTTACTATGTAACTCAATTTATTCTGGGCAAAACCCGTATAATCCCTTTAAAGGGCCAAATCTTATGACGTTTAGCATACGTCATTAGTATTCCTACCGCACATCGTTTTCGCTCTTTGGACCGATCGTTACCGAAACGCATGTGTTCCAAGGCCCTATAACCTGAGGCCTGTTCACGGGGTCTGCGGCCGCCGCGGCCAGGAGGCGGAGCTTAATTTGAACAACTTTGAACACTTTTGCGGCCGCTGATGGCGTCCGATAAATGGCGCGTATAGCGTTCGCAACGAATAGGCAATTTCATGAAAACCCTCAATGTTTTTCAAAACCACTCAACTACATGAATATCTACGAGTCACTACGAGTTGTCATTTTTGGTCAAACAACTGCCAGTCACGGTAAATAGAATACTAGGTAGCGCCGAGTGCCCGGCCTTCAACACAGACCCTACGGTGATCACTTTTTTCAGCTGTTTTGTTTAGGCTAAAAGGTATTTAGACTATGGATATTTGAGTTAATTTATATTAACGTTCTTATGTGAGACTTATATACAAAAAAGAAAGCAATTATAATTTAACTGTCTAATTATAAAAATAAAAATGCAGGGTAGGGCATCTTCAAATGACAGCGTTGTAGAAATCCGAAGGTTGAACTCAACTTTGAATGCATATCTGAAATTACAAGAAACTGAAGACTGAAAAACACCTATTAGTCTCTGAAATTGAATTTGGGAAATATTCACAATCAGTTCTCCAATGTACAACACACCACAACAGCACACTTCTTTGGACTGCAACCCATGTGATTTCAAAAACTAGAAATAGTCGGGTAGAGATAACTTCACATCTTGATCAAAATTTCAAGAGCTTTTAAATGATACATAAAGTTTGTCCATAAATTTTGTCGAAACATAGTTCAATTTGCTCGAATGCCTTAGGCTGTCGTTTGCAAATACTGGGCTGCATCTCTGAGTTTGAAAGAACCATAAATAGTCGGGTCGTGTAAATGAAAGCATTAAGTAGGTAATTCAAATAGTTTTATTTTGAGACACAAAAATCTTGGGAATTTTTGTTGCGCGCTTCAAAATTTGACTTTTAGGCTGTCATTTTTCAAAGTTTACTGTATTGGCAAGCAGTGACCGTGTTTCTTGAGTACTGCGCACACCGGAACCATGAAAGTTGACCAATCAGCGACGGAAATTGTCGTTGCTGAATAAGCTGATTGACGCTGATAACACTGCACACGTTTGCAAAACATCGCCAGTGATCATCACTGCTGCCAGTGAGCTGTGATATCAACAAAACAGTGCGCAACCTTTGTCAGACGCGCGCCATTTATGTCGAAGTTCTTTTGCGGCTCCTCCCGAGCAACCGCAAGAGCCGCAGAACGGAGTCTCTCCCTCCCGGATCTGCTCTTCGTGATTGGCTGACGATTAACCCCGGCCCTTTTGGCCGCGGGAGCCGCGGCGGCCGCAGACCCCGTGAACAGGCCTCAGGTAAGGACACGAGCCATTTGACCTTGAACTCGGCGGACCGCCGGATTGATGTCACTGGCGGCAGGCCGGCTCCTTCGTCAGCGCCGCGCTCAAGTGGAACAACACGTAAGTCAGCCGACAGTTACAACTCGCCAGTGACTCACACAGGGAGGGGGGGGGGGGGGTCAAAAGGGTCAGCTGACCCCCCAATTTCTGAGGGACACGCATCACATGGCCCCGTATTCTGTATTCTGGCCCATACCTGGCGCTGGCAGGGGCCGGTCTTGGTCAGGCCTGATCGAGACAGGGCCCGTTGCTTGCAAAATTGGCGTGATATGGGGGCCGGTCAGAGCCCTGTTTCAAATCAGCTGCTGTGCTGTTGTCAGCCGAGATTAGAGAGCCTGATTCGCTGGAAGATCGATGACGTACTACTACGTCATACCAGGTGACGTCATACTCCTGCTGACAAGTGCCAGCTCTGCTTGCTGCGAGGAAGCAGGAGCAGGACGCACGTTTTGTCAGCAGGCACGGAAATTGGCGCATGCGGCAGTGGCGCCAGTTGAAGACGGGCTTGTAAACAAAGCAAAGAGCCCTTGTTTCGGGTTGAAAGCAGCGAACTCTGTCGTATCTTTCACACAATCACTTGCCTGCCTTTGCTGTATTATTATCTTTTTGGTTTCCGCGCACATGCGTTAGAATATGTCCTTTCTGCGCCACATCTGTACGGCTGCCATTTTGTTGGCAGCTGATTTGGAACCAATCCGTCAGCCCAGCGCTATGGGCGGAGTCTATTCCCTGCTGCCAAAAGCCGACAGCTGATTTGAAACAGGGCTCAGGACGAGGGCCCGGTCCTTGCATAGCCCCTTTCTGGTAGGGCCCCCGGTCTTGGTCAGGCCCGATCGAGGCAGGGGCCTGGTGCTGGCAAAGGCGTGGCATGGGGCCCGGTCAGGACGAGGGCCCGTTCACAACATGCCCCCGGTCCTTACATATTCTTGATACTGGCAGTTCCTGGTAAGGGTCCGGCCTTGGTCAGGTCCGATCGAGGCAGGGGCCCGGTGATGGCAAAGGCGTGCTATGGGGCCCGGTCAGGACGAGGGCCAGGTCACAACAGGGGCCCCCTCCTTGCAAATTCTGGATACGGGCCTGTTACTGCCACCGGTAGGGGCCCGTTCCTGGTAGGGCCCGATCAAGGCAGGGCCCCGGGGCTGGCAGAGACGTGATATGGGGCCCGGGTCAGGTCGAGGGACCCGTCACACATGACCCGGTCCTTGCAAATTATTTATACGGGCCCGTTCTTGGTCAGTCCCGATTGAGGCAGGGGACCGCTGCTGGCAAAGGCCCGGTCACACCAGGATCCGGTCCTTGCAAATTATTGATACGGGCCCGGTCCTGGAAGCGGCCCGGTCTTGGTCACTGGTCAGGCCCGATCGAGGCAGGGGCCTGATGCTGGTAAAGGCGTGTATCAGGGGCCCGGTCAGGCTTCGAGCCCGGTTCCTTCGAATTATTGATATCACGAGCACATTCCTGGCATGGCAGTAAGGCAGGGGCCCGGTCTTGATCAGGCCCGATCCTGACAAAATGTGACATGCCGGGGCCGTCCTAATGAGGGCCTCTCATGACAGGGGCCGTTTTCTGCGAACCGAGAGCCCATGTTAAAACAGCATAGCCAAAGTTGGGGGGGGGCGTCCTGAAGTTGGGTGGGGGCAATAGCACCCCCCCCCCCCACCCCCACCCACCCACCTCCACCTCCTGTCCCCGGGCCTATGCGCCGGCGGCAGCCGTGTCACGGACGTCGCCAGCGCCGGCTGTGCGCTGCGCGCTCTGCCGCCCAGTTACGTCACATCAAGTCTTTTTGGCTCAGCCGAGGTGGCCTATACGGCGCTCGCTCAAGCGGTGTCACCCCCTGATGTGTTCATAAGCTATACATATTATTGGCCATAACATTGTCAATTTCCATTGGATTTCCAATTGAAAGTAGTGCCGACACTCGTTTTGAAAATGCACATCTTTTGATGGGTGATTCGTACCTGTAACTGCAATGTTGCTGCAGGAGAAGCATCCATAATTTATGCCCCTATTATACACGTGACTACAGGTCCAGATCCAGGATACTGGATGGTATTATTTTTTAATTGAGCCTATTTTGTACTTTGATTGTACAAATTTCCATCGAAATCGACGGGGTCCGCCATTTTCATAACCTTGGATAACCCTGATGACATTGAACTGTGACCGCCGATATCTCCTGTGATTTTGAATGTCACAAATACACATATATTTTCTGAGAGAGGAGGAATAGCTCTGTTAGTCTGCCAAATTTAGTTATGATCGGTGAGTACCGCTTGAATGTGTCCTGTGTCCTTGAATGTGTCCGGTGTGAATGTGTCCTGTGAATGTGAATGTGCACATCAAACTAAATTGATGAACGTTCAACTTTTGACACAAAATCAGTTGTGCTGAATTCAGTGGCATACCCAGGATTCACTCCAGGAGAGGGCAATTTTTGATAGGGGGCATAAGGTACCCCCCACAACAAAAATAAATGGATTAGGCCTACTATATTTTTAGTCATATTTCAACATTTTTTCCTTTAAAACAACTTTCTTTTTTTACCAAAGGGGCATGTATGAACCTTCAGGGGGTAAATTGCCCTGTTTCCCCCCTCCCCCCTCTTGGGTATGCCTATGGCTGAATTTTGGTGCAGGATGGTCACCAAGATGTCTGGCATAATGCTTTTTTCCAGTCTGGCTCTAGTTATTTTTCCATTTTTTAGAGCCAATTATTTTTCCTTTTCAAACTGTTATGTTTGCTCCTATATTCTTGTAAGTAATGCTGTCACGTTTTCCTTTTGCACACTACAGGGCCCACAGATGCTTTCAGCATGGCCTATGGTACACACTACACACTAAGGTCCAGCTTATTTTATCATCTATGGTGTGCTTGATGGCAAATTGAAAAATGACTACCTATATCATATATGCATTCAAACTGCACCACCTGAGAGCTTCAAATCAATAGATTGATACATTGTCTCACCTTATCTATCAGCTGTTTGTAAGCAATAATCTGTTTTTAACACTTTGTGGTGGGGTAACCCTGGCATCCCCTATGAAACACGACACTGCCATATGAGTTATGACTGAGGCCTTGCAGTTACTATGTTTGCACATGTTACAATTAACCCAGGGCTATGTCCACCCTGAGGAGAGTGGGTGCAGAGTATGATTGCTTGGGCACTATTTTGATTTGGGTCAAAGCCTGAGCTAGAAGAAGAGCACTGTCAGGGCACTTTTGTCTACATTCCACACAACTACAATACCCTTCCTTTGCATTGGCATTGCCTCCCTGAGTCCTGCATCTGCCATGGTCCAGAAAGTGTCATGCTTCATCACAAGTTTTGCATCTGGGGTTTGCTTCCCTATGGCCTATCACTATGGTCCCAATACTTTTCTGATTTTCAATTTTTATAGTTTGGTTGAATGAGGGCTTTTGTGATGTAGTGTTATGTGCATATATTAGTGAAAATCATTGACAGCTTAATAGTACTAGTAGAGAACAGAATTTACAGCCTGTAGACATGATTGTTCTACAGTGACAGAAAAGTGGTTCCACGATCTAAGTTCGCGGAACAAATTTTTCGACAGCGGAGGAACACATTGTTTAATGCGTATACCAGTAATATTTGAGTAATTTTTTATACGCGTTTCTACACAACCTATTTTCATATATGCCAATATGTGCATATATGATTATGTGGAAAGTTGATGAATCGTCAGTCGTATTTCCTGTACAGATATGGTTTTGGCTTTAGTCGGGGACCGAGACTCCCGGGTTGTATGTTAAAAGGGTACCTTGTATCGTTGTGTATGCGTTTATGGGAAACTGGGCTCAAGTCTCCGTCTAAAGTACTACCGTCTTTTGCAGAACGTGTTTTTAGTATCCCAGGGTTATCCATGGCCCCAATGACGCTGGTATCGGTAGCGGGGTTGTAAACCTGAATACGCAAACACTTCTTTCAGGAGGTTTTTAAAAAAAATTGAAAAGTACCAGTTTTTCTTCCCTAAATCACTGCACAATTTTCGGATGTTTGGAATTTAGAGGTTTCGCCTTACGATTTTGTTTTGACAATTTGTGTTGCATCACTATCACGTTCCGGCCATTGTTCGGAAAGTCAATTATCAGTTTATTTTTATGCTCGTCAGCCATTTGCACCCGCAGACTAAAACAAAATATTTTTTACGGTAAAGTTTACACGGAACAAAACTTACAAGTTCAGTAAAATGGAGAAACAGACCACTTTTCTGACACTGTTGTTCTATATGACAACTGTTTATCCAGCATGCCCACTAATGCACCTACAAGGTTTGAACCCGCACACTGATAGTGGTTTGTGCCGACTTCAAACTAAATCATACATAGCTGACAGGGTGACTTTGATGTATCCATCCCACAACTGCAATATTTTTACCTCATCATTCTTCTTCATAAAATTTTGAATCTCCTTTTATAAAGACATAAAGACATAAAAGAAAAGTGCAACAAAGAGCCTCTTGGGCCCATCCGAGGTTGCACCCCACCCCACCCACACCCACACCCACCCCCACCCCCCCCCCCCCCCCCCACCCCTCCACCAGTCTCGCCCCTTCAAATCACCTTACTCTACCTGCATAAAAGAAGGCTAATCCCACGAGTATTTATGAACTAATCCCTTCTCTGTAAAGTATTTATCTAATCTAATTTTGAAGGAAGCAAGTGTCACTGCATCAGCGACATCCCCTGGGAGCATATTCCAATGTCCTACAACCCTTCTACTGAAAAATGACTGTCGTAGCCTAGTCCTACTTTGTTTCATAATGAGTTTATGCTGATGACCTCTACCTCGATTTTCCCTATTGAACTCAAACATACCCTTTAAATATCCAGAATGCTGACTATTTACAAATTTGAAGACTTCAATTAGATCTCCTCTTAGCCTTCTATATCTAAGTGAAAACATACCCAATTTCTTTAATCTATCTTCATAAGGTAAACTACCAAGACAATTAACCATTTTTGTTGCCCTTTTTTGAACTCTTTCTAACAACCAGCAATCTTTCTCATATGTTGGAGACCAGGCTTGTACACAATACTCCAAATGTGGTCTAACGTATGCACAATACAGTTTTGTTATTACCTTTTCACTCTTGTAGGAAACATTTATGTTAATGGCCCCTAGCATTCTAAGTGCCTTTTTCCTAGCTTCTACAACCTGGTCTGACGCTGATAGTCTATTGTTTACCACGACACCTAAATCTCTTTCCTTTTCAATCTGCTCCATTTTCTGCCCACCCATTTCATACCTATGTTTACTGCTAACCCGTCCAGCGTGCATAATCTTACATTTACTCAAATTGAATTTCATCTGCCATGCTTCAGACCACTCAACTAGCTTGTCCAGATCTGATTGAAAAACATCCTGATCATGTTTTCCTCTAATAATCCTGACAACTTTTAGATCGTCTGCAAATTTCAAGACTTTGCTGTCTATATTGTTCTCAATTGCATTCACAAATATTATAAAAAGCAATGGGCCCAGGACTGAGCCCTGTGGAACCCCACTGAGAACCTCCTTCCATTGTGATTGGCACCCATTCAATATAACCCTTTGCTGGCGTCCTGAAAGCCACGTTTCTATCCAATCCAGAATATTGCCCCTGATCCCATGAATTTTAAGTTGCAACCCCAGTCTTGTATGGGGGACTTTGTCAAATGCTTTACTGAAATCAAGAAAAGCTACATCTAGCTGTTTACCCTGATCAAAGCTATCTGTTGCAACATCCAAAAACTCCAGAAGATTAGTTAAACAAGAACGGCCCTTCCTAAAGCCATGCTGTGTATCCTTGATGAGTTCATTTTGCTCCAAGAATTCAACAATCTTATCTTTGATGATTGATTCAAGCACCTTGCAGACTAATGAGGTCAGACTAACTGGTCTATAGTTTTCCTCTTTACTTCTATCTCCCTTTTTATGAATAGGAACAACATTTGCTCTTTTCCAATCAAGTGGAATTTTACTATCTGCAAGTGATTTAGAAAATATTATGGCTAATGGAACCGACAACTCCCTTTCAGATTCTCTTAAAAGTCTGGCATGGATTTCATCAGGTCCTTCTGCCTTGTTAGGCCTTACTTTCTTTAGATATTCTAGAACAAGTTCACTACTTATGCCACCTAGCTCTCCTATAGTCTCCTCTGTCTCTAGCTCAGGCTGAAGTGCTGCAATACTACTCTGGTCCTCTATAGTAAAGACAGATTGAAACTGATCATTAAGCACTTCAACCATTTCACTGTCCTTGCTAACTAACACATCATCTACCTTAAATGGACCTATATTTTTGGAAACTGTACTTAACTTATAAAAACTGAAGAACTTCTTACTATCTGCATTACAATGTCTAGCTAAATCAAGTTCCTTTGCCCTTTTAGCTGCTCTGACCTTTTTCTTAACTGAATTTCTTGCATTCTGGTAGGCCTTCTGATTTATATCTAGTGAAGATCCCTTCAAAATGCCAAATGCACTTCTTTTAGCTTGTATAGCACTCCTTACTTCTGGGGTAAGCCAAACTGGATTGCCCTTGGTTCTGTTACGTTTGTGCCTGAGGGGTATATGCCGATTTTGAATTTGGCTTAATCTAGCTTTGAAAACATTCCAGGCCTCACATGCATCTAAACCTGCCAACTCAACGTTCCATTTTATCTGTGCGAGGTCATTTCTAATACCATCAAAATCAGCCCGGCTGAAGTTTGGAACCATAATAAGGTTATCTTTGGGCCTCATTTCTGATGAGATATTGTTGTTGCTATATTATGTTGCTTTGTATTTCATTCATTTGCTTTCTTGCGTGCATTCATTTGCCACAAGTTATGCCAAGACTAGGATGACATTCAAAATTATATTAAATTGACACTGGTTATTGTATTCCTTGGATTATTTGCCAATTATATTATTTCACACTCACTGTATGGATGCATACATGATCACCATTCAGCGCTGTGCATTGCTAACACATTGTTGTTGACAAATTATAGCTTAGACAGAAGGCAGACTATTTGGTAGTCTGTTAGCTCTGTTGTCTTCGTGACATGTGGCCGACGTCAGCCATAGAAGGCGGGACAGCCGGCCGCCGTCTGCCCTGTGCGCATGCGCCACGTCTCGCAGATGAAGTACTCGAGGTAGACGAGCATCAGCTGCTGCCCGTCCTGTGAGCCGTCCACGGTCATGGTCGGCACGAACGACAGCGGTGGCTGCAGCGCCTCCGTGCGCCGGCCGAACGCCAGCGCCTCGGCCAGCGAGGCGTCCGAGGCGGCGCAGCGCGACACGCGGACCCAGTCCAGCCCGGCGTGGCGCACACAGTTCGGCGCGGCGCGGCGCAGCC
Organism: Chirona hameri; assembly: GCA_036785665.1. Classification (NCBI taxonomy): domain Eukaryota; kingdom Metazoa; phylum Arthropoda; class Thecostraca; order Balanomorpha; family Balanidae; genus Chirona; species Chirona hameri. The sequence goes on along the minus strand of JAXIVJ010000941.1, from coordinate 56,852 downwards.
GGCGGTAGTTGCGCAGCAGGCAGCCGACTGCCGCCAGCTGCTCGCCGCCGTCCGCCAGCTCGCTCAGCACGCAGCCGTGCAGCCGGTTTCCCCAGCACTCCTCAGGGCCGTGCTGGCAGGTAACGTACGGCCCTGCGGCGCCGGCGTGCTCCCAGGCTTTCCCCCAGGGCACGAGCGTCAGAGACAGCACGTCACTGGCGCCGCCGACCCGCTCCCAGAGCGGCGCCAGCTGGTCTAGCACGAAGCTTTTCGAGTCTGGACAGAGCGCCTCGTAGTAGACGGTGAGGTTCAGCGGCGGCGCGGGGGCCGGCAGAGACTGGCTCTGGCCCAGCGCCGCGCCCATCGCGGCCAGGAGGATGATCGCGGCCAGCGGCGGCATCTCGGCGGCGGTGACGTCTTGCTGGTGGCACGGCCGCTACTGAGGAGCGCTCGCAAGGCCGCGTCGCTGCCGTCACACGGGTCTCAGCACAGCTGGTCCGCTCTCAGGAGATAGCTGCTCGCCGTGACGCCGTGGAGATAGCCGCTCGCCGTCACTGTATCGCCGCGGCGTCCCCGAGGAGCTGTCTGGGGCCGGCGGGACACCTGGCCCCGGGGAGCGGCACGTCGCCCACCGCAGAGGGCTGATAACGGGCAGCGGACGGACCCCTGCCGCAACGCACCACCGCCCCGGCACCACTGACCGGCCAGCCGCGGCCGCCGCCTGGTCGCCGCCTGGTCGCGTCACTGGTGGACAGCTGCCGCCGGGAATGTCCCGTCCCGTCTCGCGTGTCACACCTCCGCTCGGGACCTCCAGACAGGCCGTGTCGAGCGCAGCCAGCCAGCGCAGGCTTGGAACAAACCGCCGCACACCGGCCATAACGGCCAAGGAGCCATAAAACTGATAAATGTCACCTTACAAGGGGTGATTGCGACGGCGGCAAACTGACTCACAGTGTGGGCAACATCGGCACGCGATATCCTGCCACGCGCTCTGCTGCTTATCCGAGGACCCCGCGGAACCGCCGCTCAGTGACATGGGTACGGCTGAATGACACTGCTGAATGGCACTGCTGAATGACACTGATGTATGACACTGCTGAATGACACTGCTGAATGGCACTGCTGAATGGCGCTGATGTATGACACTGCTGAATGGCACTGCTGGATGACACTGCTGAATGGCACTGCTGAATGACACTGCTGTATGACACTGCTGAATGACACTGCTGAATGACACGGCTGAGTGACACTGCTGAATGACACTGCTGAATGGCGCTGCTGAATGGCACTGCTGAATGGCGCTGCTGAATGGCGCTGCTGAATGGCACTGCTGAATGGCGCTGCTGAATGACACTGCTGAATGGCACTGCTGAATGGCGCTGCTGAATGGCGCTGCTGAATGACACTGCTGAATGACACTGCTGAATGACACTGCTGAATGGCACTGCTGAATGGCACTGCTGAATGACACTGCTGAATGACACTGCTGAATGGCACTGCTGAATGGCACTGCTGAATGGCGCTGCTGAATGGCACTGCTGAATGGCGCTGCTGAATGACACTGCTGAATGATGCTGCTGAATGACACTGCTGAATGACACTGCTGAATGGCGCTGCTGAATGGCGCTGCTGAATGGCGCTGCTGAATGGCACTGCTGAATGGCGCTGCTGAATGACACTGCTGAATGGCACTGCTGAATGACACTGCTGAATGACACTGCTGAATGGCACTGCTGAATGGCGCTGCTGAATGACACTGCTGAATGACACTGCTGAATGGCGCTGCTGAATGGCACTGCTGAATGACACTGCTGAATGGCACTGCTGAATGGCGCTGCTGAATGGCACTGCTGAATGGCACTGCTGAATGGCGCTGCTGAATGACACTGCTGAATGATGCTGCTGAATGGCACTGCTGAATGGCACTGCTGAATGGCGCTGCTGAATGGCACTGCTGAATGACACTGCTAAATGGCACTGCTGAATGGCACTGCTGAATGGCACTGCTGAATGACACTGCTGAATGGCGCTGCTGAATGGCACTGCTGAATGGCGCTGCTGAATGACACTGCTGAATGGCGCTGCTGAATGGCACTGCTGAATGACACTGCTGAATGACACTGCTGAATGGCACTGCTGAATGGCACTGCTGAATGGCACTGCTGAATGGCACTGCTGAATGGCACTGCTGAATGGCACTGCTGAATGGCACTGCTGAATGGCACTGCTGAATGGCACTGCTGAATGGCACTGCTGAATGGCACTGCTGAATGGCGCTGCTGAATGACACTGCTGAATGGCACTGCTGAATGGCGCTGCTGAATGGCACTGCTGAATGGCGCTGCTGGATGGCACTGCTGAATGGCACTGCTGAATGGCACTGCTGAATGACACTGCTGAATGATGCTGCTGAATGGCACTGCTGAATGGCGCTGCTGAATGACACTGCTGAATGACACTGCTGAATGGCACTGCTGAATGGCGCTGATGAATGACACTGCTGAATGGCGCTGCTGAATGACGCTGCTGAATGGCGCTGCTGAATGGCACTGCTGAATGGCACTGCTGAATGGCGCTGCTGAATGGCGCTGCTGTATGACACTGCTGAATGGCACTGCTGAATGACACTGCTGAATGGCACTGCTGAATGACACTGCTGAATGGCACTGCTGAATGACTGCTGAATGGCACTGCTGAATGGCGCTGCTGAATGGCACTGCTGAATGGCGCTGCTGAATGACACTGCTGAATGATGCTGCTGAATGGCACTGCTGAATGGCGCTGCTGAATGACACTGCTGAATGGCACTGGTGAATGACACTGCTGAATGACACTGCTGAATGGCGCTGCTGAATGGCACTGCTGAATGGCACTGCTGAATGGCGCTGCTGAATGGCACTGCTGAATGGCGCTGCTGAATGACACTGCTGAATGACACTGCTGAATGATGCTGCTGAATGGCACTGCTGAATGGCGCTGCTGAATGGCGCTGCTGAATGACACTGCTGAATGACACTGCTGAATGGCACTGCTGTATGACACTGCTGAATGGCACTGCTGAATGACACTGCTGAATGGCGCTGCTGAATGACACTGCTGAATGACACTGCTGAATGGCGCTGCTGAATGGCGCTGCTGAATGGCGCTGCTGAATGGCACTGCTGAATGGCGCTGCTGAATGGCGCTGCTGTATGACACTGCTGAATGGCACTGCTGAATGACACTGCTGAATGACACTGCTGAATGGCACTGCTGAATGACACTGCTGAATGGCACTGCTGAATGTCGCTGCTGAATGGCACTGCTGAATGTCGCTGCTGAATGGCACTGCTGAATGTCACTGCTGAATGGCGCTGCTGAATGACACTGCTGAATGGCACTGCTGAATGGCACTGCTGAATGACGCTGCTGAATGGCGCTTCTGAATGGCACTGCTGAATGGCACTGCTGTATGACACTGCTGAATGGCACTGCTGAATGGCACTGCTGAATGTCACTGCTGAATGGCGCTGCTGAATGGCACTGCTGAATGTCGCTGCTGAATGGCACTGCTGAACGGCGCTGCTGAATGGCACTGCTGAATGTCGCTGCTGAATGACACTGCTGAATGGCGCTGCTGAATGGCGCTGCTGAATGGCACTGCTGAATGGCGCTGCTGTATGACACTGCTGAATGGCACTGCTGAATGACACTGCTGAATGACGCTGCTGAATGGCACTGCTGAATGACACTGCTGAATGGCACTGCTGAATGATGCTGTACACTGGATAATGACGGTACCTAATGTGTTTGGGCGGGAGGAAATGTCAGAGTTCAACGCAATGGCACTCTGACACTGGTGACGATAGGCGATAGAAGTAAAAATCAGGGGAGACACAAGCCCATAATGCAGGGGCCTTGGAACGATTTTAAAGTGGGGGGGGGGGGCGAAAAAAACAAAATATTTTGGCAGACTTCTTACTTCTCATCTTGGTGCACTTTTTCGTTATCAAATTTTCTTCATTGAAGATTACCCGCTCCGTGCTGGTGCTCGGCGCCACCTCCGCCATTCAGGGGGAGGGGGGCTTTTCGACGCCCCACCACAAACTCTGTTCCTATGAGATGTAGACAAAAGCCGACAAAAAAAACTGTTCGAAAGCTCCTCAAAAATCACTGAAACTATGTCGGACATTTTTTGGTTCAGGTCAATAGTGAGGTCACCAGAGGTCATGAAATGTCATTATCGATCCAGAAACCCCCAAATATGCCGGGAAATACGATAGCTAGGAACGAACGGAAAATAGTAATTGAAAGTTATTGACATGTGCAATCATTATTCAGTACAGTGGCACAACAATTTAGCTCAGGTCAATATTTTAGGCTCCAGAGGTCATCAAAGGCCAAAAGGGATATTTTTGGGCAAATAGATGTTCGCAAATAACTTTTTACTTAAAGGGAGACAATCACCTTTTGATTTTGTTAGCAACAACTTTTTGATTACCGTTATCCCGCGCAATGCAGGGGCTTTGCGCCGAACACGAACTGCAGGGGGGGTGATTTCCGCCCCCCCCCCCCCCTGAGATCTCGAAAACTACGCTACGTAGCGAGAAGCGGAAAAAGGCATTTGATAGCTTGATACATGTTCTATCGAAAGTATTTCAGTGTTATTTTAGGTCAGGTCAAAATTGAGGTCACCAGAGGTCATCAAAGGTCAAATTTTCCATTTTTTCCTGTTTTAGAACATCGGTCCAGAAATTCCCATATATCTCAGAAACGATGCTAGTTAGAAACAAACCGAAAAAAGCAAACGCCAGCCAGTGAAATTTTCAATCGCTAAGGTGTCCTCAGATTTGATCTCAGGTCAATATTTGAGGCTCCAGAGGTCAAAAAGAAAAAATGCAGTTTTTTTCCTAAATCGTTTTTGCTATTAACATTTTACTTAATACAGGTAACGTAAAACTGTTTACGTCATTGCGTTTATCTGGTCAAGGCGCTTCGAATGATATACATGGTAACCTTGTTAAGTCAACTTAACAATTTGACCTCAGGTCAAGGTCAAGTGGTGACCCAAGTAGGGCATGTTGCATATGGGAAGACGTATCTCGACGAGACAAACACGTTGATGTCTGTTTTACTTCTTTATCTTCATTATGTCGGGAGTTATTGACAAAAAAAGTGATGGTGACCTCGCATGACCTCATGACCCAATAGGGGTCACTGAACAAAAATTACACTTGGATCATCAAGAATATACTATAATATAATAACATGATCCAGAAGTAATTGGACTAATATCATGCATATCCTTGAAATAGGAAGCATTTGTATATTTCCCCATTGACTTATTATGGGGAGGTCACGAAATTGACCTGACCTTAAGTCACCGATATCAAAATTCCGAGATATACGAATTGTAAGTACTTATGCCCTCATGACATCCTGTAAGTTTCAAACTGATCGGTGAAAAACTCTGGCTTTGGCACAACTGCAAACATTTTTGGAGGTGGGGTCACTTGACCTGGTCTGGTGACCTGACCTGAGATGACCCGAGGTTATTTTTTTTGTAAAGTGTGCGCAATTGATGTCCTAACAGGTGTGCCAAAACCCGGCGGCGCTGCGCGCCGCCGTTTTTTCGCTATCTTTGAAAAGCCTGAGGGGGGGGGGGGGGGGGGGCGGAAATCAACCCCCCCTGCAGTGCGCGGGTTATGGTATTAAAATGTTGTGATCTAAATTTAAGAATTAAATCAAATTATTCCCTAATTCAAAGTTGGAAATGTGGGAAAATTAATGATCAGTGTTTTCCCTCCACTATTGGAAAGCGCAACATTAGCACAAGCTTTTGCATCAATCTGTTCAACGTTGTTGAATGGGCACTAGTAAACAAATCGCCGACACTAAATAGGTCGCCGTAGTTTAGCTTGGCACCGGCCGGTCGGTGCCAAGCTAAACTGCCGATTTCATTGCGCTTTTTTAAAATGATTGTTGATTGTTCATAAAAAAATTGGCACATATTCGCAAAAGATAGAGTGGAGGAAACCTATTACATACCTTCATGATAAATAACAATGCGTAGGGAGGCTAATTTACTGAATTTGTTATCGAATACTTACTGTGTACCGACCGATATAAGCGTGGATCGCTTATCAGTAGGAAACTGCCAATATCTTTCGGTAGGAATGTTTATATGCAAAATGTGATGAATTTACATCATATTTTGGCCTCGTCTATTTATTTCAGGTGCTAACTCCATTTTGTGTGTGGAAAAGGTGATTATCTCCCTTTAACACGCGCCCTGGAGGGCCTCTGATAATTACACGCCCTGGAGGGGGGGGGGCGGATTTCGCCCCCCCCCCCCTATGATCTCGAAAACCACGCAACGTAGCGACAAGCGGGAAACGACGTTAGATAGCTCGAGACAAGCTCTTTCGAAAGTATTTCGTTATTTTTTTTTCAAGTCAATATTGAGGTCACCAGAGGCATCAAGGGTCAGATTTTCAAGTTTTCAAGACTTCGGTTCGAATACTCCCAAATATCTCGGGAACTATGATAGTTAGCAGCAAACGGAAAAAAAGCAATCGAAAGTCATTGAAAAATTCAATCGACATAGGTGTCCTCAGATTTGAGCTCAGGTCAATAGTTTAGGCTCCAGAGGTCATCGAATGCCAAAAAGGTGATTTTTTTCAAAACTGTTTTCCCCAGATAACCTTTTACCTAATAAATATGAAGCAATAATGTTTACGCCATCACGTGTGTCTTGTCAAGGCGCTTCGAATCATATTCATGGTGACCGGGTTAGGTCAACTGAGAAATTTGACCTCAGATCAAGGTCAAGTGGTGACCCAAGTTGGTCATGTTGCGTATTGGGAGACGTGTCTCGACGAGACAAACATATTGGTACCGTTTTTTCTTCTCTATCTTCATTATGTCGATAGTTATTGATAAAACCGTGTTGGCGGTCACAAAGTTGACCTGACCTTAGGTCACCGATATTAGAAATCCGAGATCAACAAATTGTTGGTATCTATGACCTTATGAAGTCCTGCAAGATTGAAACCGATCGGCGTAAAACTGTGGTTGTGGTACTACTGCAAACGTTTTGGAGTTGAGAACATCACGTGACCTGGTCTGGTGACCTGACCTGAGATGACCTGAGGCCAAGAATTTTGCATAATGCGGGAAGTTCATTTCTAAACAGGTATACAAAAAACGGCGGCGCTGCGCGCCGCCGTTTTTGCGTTATCCTCGAAAAACCGGAGGGGTGGGCGGATTTCGCCCCCCCCCCCCCCTCCAGGGCGCGTGTTAATAAAGATAAGGCAAGGATTTTGACGGCATCGTGTTTGTCTCGTCAAGGCGCTTCGAATCACATTCATGTTGACCAGTGTAATAAATTTGACCTCAGGTCAAGGTCAAGTGGGGACCCAAGTAGGTCATGTTGCAAATTGGAAGACGTGTCTCGACTAGATAAACACTAGATCATGGTTTCACTTCTTTATTTTAATTATATCGAGAGTTATTGACAAAGTGTTGGTGACATCAGATGACCTCGGCTGACCCTGTAGGGGTCACTGAACACACATTGCACATGAATCATCAAGGATAGCCTATGATAACATAATCGAGAAGGAATTGGACTGATATCATGCGTATCCTTGGAATAGGAAGCATTTGAATTGACTTATAATGGGGTCGGGAGGTCACAAAATTGACCCGACCTTGGGTCACGTATATACACAATCTTAGATATTCGAATTGTAGGTGCCTATGATCTTATGAAATCCTGTAAGTTTGAAACCGATTGGCCAAAACTGTGGCGACCGCAAACTTCTTTGGAGGTAGGGTCACGTGACCTGGCCTGGTGACCTGACCTGAGATGACCAGTGGGCAATAATTTCACACAATGTGAGTAATTGATGCCCAAAGAGCTGTGCTAAAAACGGCGGCGCTGCGCTCAGAAGTTTTTTCGCTATCTTCGAAAAACCTTGGGGGAGGGGGCGTCTAAACGCCCCGCCCCCGGCACGGCGCGGGTTAACATAAAAAAAACACAAATTATGAACAAAAGTGGGAATCATGCCCCCCCCCCCCCCGTTTCCTATTATGAACCGTATGCCTATGTGAGCCCGCATGTCGTCTGATAAAATACTTGTACCTGACGCCTGACGTTTTTTTCTTGAAGAAGCGATTGGGGGCGATTCCGATTCCGTGACCGATTTGGGGGCGATTCCGTGACCGATTTTCGTCGCGCATTTTTTCGTTCGCTGATTTTCGTCTGCAGTTTTTCGTCCGCGCATAATTTCGTGGCGCATTTTTTCGTCTCGCATTTCTTCGTTCCCGCAATTTTTCGTCCCGCATTTCTTCGAATCTGCAACACTTCGTCTGCGCAAATATTCGTTTCGTAGACCTTCGTCAGCGCTAATCTTCGTCTCGCATTTCTTCGTTCGCAAATCTTCGTCTCGCATTTCTTCGTCCACAAGTATTCGTCTGCGCAATTCTTCGTCTACGCAACTTTTCCTCTCTGTGAGGTATCCGGGCATATTTTCGTCCCGAATTTTTCGTCCGCAATTCTTCGTCTCGCATTTTTCTTTTCCGAAAATGTTCTGCCGGCATTTCGTCGAATCCTCAAAACAAATCGTCGCGGTCGCGGAATTTTCCGGCCGAAATCATCGTCTTGCATTTCTTCGTCTGAAAATGTTTCGTCCGCTACTTTTCACCTGCCCATTGGTTTTACAAATTTTCATTTTCACTATTCTCTGTCAGCAACGTTGCTTTTCTTCGTCCACAAATATTCCTCTGCGCAATTCTTCGTCTACGCAGCTTTTAGTCTACGCAACTTTTCGTCTCTTTGCAGCAACGTTGTCAGCCATGTTGCTGACAAAGAATAGTGAAAATAAAAATTTGTGAAAGCAATGTGCAGGCGAAAAGTTGCGGACGAAAATTTGCAGACGAAGAAATGCAAGACGATGCTTGCGGACGGAAAATTCCGCGACCGCGACGATTTGTTTTGAGGATTCGACGAAATGCCGGCAGAACATTTGCGGAAAATAAAAATGCGAGACGAAGAATTGCTGGCGATAAAATGCGGGACGAAAATATGTCCGGATACCTCACAAAGACGAAAAGTTGCGTTCACGAAAAGTTGCGTAGACGAAGAATTGCGCAGACGAATATTTGTGGACGAAGAAATGCGAGACGAAGATTTGCGAACGAAGAAATGCGAGACGAAGATTAGCGCTGACGAAGATTAGCGCTGACGAAGATCTGCGAAACGAATATTTGCGCAGACGAAGTTTTGCGGATTCGAAGAAATGCGGGACGAAAAATTGCGAAACGAAGAAATGCGAGACGAAAAAATGCGCCACGAAATTGTGCGCGGACGAAAAACTGCAGACGAAAATCAGCGGACGAAAAAATGCGCGACGAATAAATACGCGACGAAAATATGTCCGGATACCGTGTGGGCTGCTCCGACCGCTTCAACCGTATCACGGTAACCTACGGCATTTACGACAACTTTTGCTTGCAATTGCCGCCCCCGTCGGCAGAGACAGAGGGGACATTAGAGGGCCGCACGCCAGTTTGACCGCATCCGTAACGTTGACGTGGGATAAACTTAGAAACAAAATGCAGCAGGTGTTCACGCCGTCAGTGCGTCATTTTAACGATGATGCGCCAAGAAGACAACTGCTACCAAATGTTACCAATTGAAGTTTTCCATTATATTTCATAAAATATAACGGAAAAGGAGGGAAAAGAGGTATACTATACCGATATAAAGGCAAAGCTATATAATACTTACATCATATGGCATGCTATAAAATAAAACCATACACAAAATGAAAGTGACATAAGGAGGGTTTCATATTTTGTAAACTTTCTGTGAAGAAAATTAAAAGAGCTCATTTTTAGGGAAACTTCTGCCACGCCAAAGTGGGGGAGCGACGCCCCCCCCCCCCCCCCCGGGCCAGATGTTGGGGGGGGGGGCAAGCGCCCCCGCTGCCCCCCCCCCTCCCCCTGTTCCCAGGCCCCTGCCATAATGGGTTATTAATTTTGGAAACTGGAGGGAGGTTTCAGCAAACATATGTCAACTAAGGACGAATTTTCGAATGTTTTTTTATGTACTAAAAGCGCTTACTTGATCAGCGCGATATAATTTGATATAGCATCAGGAAACGTTTTTGAATGCGTGCAGGACTTAATTAAAAAATGAGATTTTTGTAGCAAAACAGATCATGTGACAAAGGTGGGGCCATAAAGTGAAAGCACTGAATTAGTGAAAAATTGTCGTTGACAGGCTTAATCATTGAACTCATAAATGGTCTACAAGGCACGCAAATATATCCTTTCAAACCTCCCAATTGGATGATACAAAAATGTGTGTCACTATAAATGCAATGTAGTTTCAACTTTCAAACCAACTACATGATCTGGAAATGCTGTCTTCACCAGCTCGCTTCCGATATGTGATTTCTTGCATCATTATGTGTCTGGTACCAACCGCAATCTCGCGAATCAAATCAGCACGATTCGACCGCTCAAGGATGTCGCAAATATCCCGTTATAACACCTGTTTCGGCCAACTGATCATTTGTATCTGTCACAGACACGGTGACAACTCACTCGCGGAGGCACAAGCGTTTCCCATAAACGAAGCTGCACAGCACTGGTTTAGTCATGCTTGAGTGGCACTGCAGCTCCTTCCCGACCCTACATGGCGGGCAGTGAATCATGTGTGTTAAATTTAGAACTCCGCGGCGGACAGGATGACTCACATTGCTGGCCAAAAATGTGCTTTAACAGTGATTCCAGCAGCTAGTCGTCAACGACGCAGTAAAATGCATTCCTAAATGGAGGTGGATGTACCATGTCCGCGTTCACCTGACCCTCTTGTTTAGCTGCGTTAACGACAAAGGACGTCACCGAGATAGTTACGTTTCTTCCAGACGTATCTGAAAGGAAGGAAGCCATTTATGGTGATGTCCAATGTTCACTTTACTCGTATACCATTAACCGTGAAAGGTGATGAAAGGGGTACAGCGCGGGGTGATGCCAGCGTTTGAACACATGAGCTTGACTGCCACCGGGAGGACAGCGGCGCTCATCGCGCGCCGCCGCTGTCTCCCCGCGCTGTATACAGTCACATGTTCTATCCAGCCTGGGCAGGCCGGCACTGCACTGCAACACTGCACTGGAACACTGTACTGCAACACTACACTGCAACACTGCACTGCAACACTGTACTGCAACACTGTACTGCAACACTGTACTGCAACACTACTGCAACATTACTGCAACACTGTACTGCAACACTACTGCAACATTACTGCAACACTGTACTGCAACACTGTACTGCAACACTACTGCAACACTGTACTGCAACACTGTACTGCAACACTGTACTGCAACACTGTACTGCAACACTGTACTGCAACACTACTGCAACACTGCACTGCAACACTGCACTGCAACACTGTACTGCAACACTGCACTGCAACACTGTAATGCAACACTGTACTGCAACACTGTGCTGCAACACTGTACTGCAACACTGTACTGCAACACTGTACTGCAACACTGCACTGCAACACTGCACTGCAACACTGTACTGCAACACTGTACTGCATCACTGTGCTGCAACATTACTGCAACACTGTACTGCAACATTACTACAACACTGTACTGCAAAACACTGTACTGCAACACTACTGCAACATTACTGCAACACTGTACTGCAACACTACTGCAACACTACTGCAACACTACTGCAACATTGCTGCAACACTGCCCTGCCCTGCCCTGCCCTGCCCTGCCCTGCTCTGCTCTGCTCTGCTCTGCTCTGCTCTGCTCTGCTCTGCTCTGCTCTGCTCTGCTCTGCTCTGCTCTGCTCTGCTCTGCTCTGCTCTGCTCTGCTCTGCTCTGCTCTGCTCTGCTCTGCTCTGCTCTGCTCTGCTCTGCTCTGCTCTGCTCTGCTCTGCTCTGCTCTGCTCTGCTCTGCTCTGCTCTGCTCTGCTCTGCTCTGCTCTGCTCTGCTCTGCTCTGCTCTGCTCTGCTCTGCTCTGCTCTGCTCTGCTCTGCTCTGCTCTGCTCTGCTCTGCTCTGCTCTGCTCTGCTCTGCTCTGCTCTGCTCTGCTCTGCTCTGCTCTGCTCTGCTCTGCTCTGCTCTGCTCTGCTCTGCTCTGCTCTGCTCTGCTCTGCTCTGCTCTGCTCTGCTCTGCTCTGCTCTGCTCTGCTCTGCTCTGCTCTGCTCTGCTCTGCTCTGCTCTGCTCTGCTCTGCTCTGCTCTGCTCTGCTCTGCTCTGCTCTGCAGGCTCTGCTCTGCTATGTATGCTCTGCTAGGCTCTGCTCTGCTAGGCTCTGCTCTGCTAGGCTCTGCTCTGCTAGGCTCTGCTCTGCTCTGCTAGGCTCTGCTCTGCTCTGCTAGGCTCTGCTCTGCTCTGCTATGTATGCTCTGCTCTGCTCTGCTCTGCTCTGCTCTGCTCTGCTCTGCTCTGCTCTGCTCTGCTCTGCTCTGCTCTGCTCTGCTCTGCTCTGCTCTGCTCTGCTCTGCTCTGCTCTGCTCTGCTCTGCTCTGCTCTGCTCTGCTCTGCTCTGCTCTGCTCTGCTCTGCTCTGCTCTGCTCTGCTCTGCTCTGCTCTGCTCTGCTCTGCTCTGCTCTGCTATGTAGGCTCTGCTCTGCTATGTAGGCTCTGCTCTGCTATGTAGGCTCTGCTCTGCTATGTAGGCTCTGCTCTGCTCTGCTCTGCTCTGCTCTGCTCTGCTCTGCTCTGCTCTGCTCTGCTCTGCTCTGCTCTGCTCTGCTCTGCTCTGCTCTGCTCTGCTCTGCTCTGCTCTGCTCTGCTCTGCTCTGCTCTGCTCTGCTCTGCTCTGCTCTGCTCTGCTCTGCTCTGCTCTGCTCTGCTCTGCTCTGCTCTGCTCTGCTCTGCTCTGCTCTGCTCTGCTCTGCTCTGCTCTGCTCTGCTCTGCTCTGCTCTGCTCTGCTCTGCTCTGCTCTGCTCTGCTCTGCTCTGCTCTGCTATGTAGGCTCTGCTCTGCTCTGCTCTGCTCTGCTCTGCTCTGCTCTGCTCTGCTCTGCTCTGCTCTGCTCTGCTCTGCTCTGCTCTGCTCTGCTCTGCTCTGCTCTGCTCTGCTCTGCTCTGCTCTGCTCTGCTCTGCTCTGCTCTGCTCTGCTCTGCTCTGCTCTGCTCTGCTCTGCTCTGCTCTGCTCTGCTCTGCTCTGCTCTGCTCTGCTCTGCTCTGCTCTGCTCTGCTCTGCTCTGCTCTGCTCTGCTCTGCTCTGCTCTGCTCTGCTCTGCTCTGCTCTGCTCTGCTCTGCTCTGCTCTGCTCTGCTCTGCTCTGCTCTGCTCTGCTCTGCTCTGCTCTGCTCTGCTCTGCTCTGCTCTGCTCTGCTCTGCTCTGCTCTGCTCTGCTCTGCTCTGCTCTGCTCTGCTCTGCTCTGCTCTGCTCTGCTCTGCTCTGCTCTGCTCTGCTCTGCTCTGTCCTGCGTCCTGCGTCCTGCGTCCTGCGTCCTGCGTCCTGCGTCCTGCGTCCTGCGTCCTGCGTCCTGCGTCCTGCGTCCTGCGTCCTGCCCTGCGTCCTGCGTCCTGCGTCCTGCCCTGCCCTGCGTCCTGCCCTGCCCTGCGTCCTGCCCTGCCCTGCGTCCTGCCCTGCCCTGCGTCCTGCCCTGCCCTGCGTCCTGCCCTGCCCTGCGTCCTGCCCTGCCCTGCGTCCTGCCCTGCCCTGCGTCCTGCCCTGCCCTGCGTCCTGCCCTGCCCTGCCCTGCCCTGCCCTGCCCTGCCCTGCCCTGCCCTGCCCTGCCCTGCCCTGCCCTGCCCTGCCCTGCGTCCTGCACTGCCCTGCGTCCTGCACTGCCCTGCGTCCTGCCCTGCCCTGCGTCCTGCCCTGCCCTGCGTCCTGCCCTGCCCTGCGTCCTGCCCTGCCCTGCGTCCTGCCCTGCCCTGCGTCCTGCCCTGCCCTGCGTCCTGCCCTGCTCTCTGAGCCGCCGGCGACAGGAAATGAGAGGCGGCTCTGTCCCTGCACTCTCCCGGTCCCGGTCCCTGCACTCTCCCGGTCGCGGCTGGGCAGTCGATACTGATAGGCAGTGCCACTGGTCCCCAGTCCCCACACACGGCCGAAACCAGTGTTCCCGCGCCGCTGACATGGGCTGGGCTGAGCTGGGCTGGGCTGAGCTGAGCTGAGCTGAGCTGGGCTGAGCTGGGCTGGGCTGAGCTGAGCTGGGCTGAGCTGTGCTGAGCTGAGCTGAGCTGAGCTGGGCTGAGCTGGGCTGAGCTGGGCTGAGCTGGGCTGAGCTGGGCTGAGCTGGGCTGAGCTGGGCTGAGCTGAGCTGTACTGGGCTGGGCTGAGCTGAGCTGAGCTGAGCTGAGCTGAGCCGAGCTGAGCTGGCCGACTGCCGACAGTGTATACTGTGTGTACGTGTGAGCCGATTGCGGGTGACGTTAGCGGTGACACCGACTGCTGCGACGCTGCTCTGTTTGTGTCTGAGTATAAGTGGTATACTTGAGTGCTTGTGGTCGTCTTAAAATCTCCTGAATTGTATTCATTCTTCCGACTTACTTGCATTTCGCTTAAGAAGTTTGAAGTCAAAGTTGAAGTAAAGTTAACCCGCCATTGACTGGGGGGGGGGGCGTTTAACGCCCCCCCCCCCCCCCCCCCCCTGATGCATTTCCGTTTTAGCTCAAAACCCAATAGTGCTACCAACGTAAAACTTCGGATGCCTTCTACATCTACAGGGTGTCCCGAAATTGATGTCCCCTTCTATCGCGTGCAATAACAAGAAAACAAAGAATGGTTGGTTCATGGTTTATTTGTTGATGTAGTCACCACGGTTCTCCACACAGGCTCTCATGCGCTCCGGCATCCCACACATCAGGTTGTCCAGCGTCTCTGCTGAAATGCTGCGCCAGGCCGACCGGACGTTCCGGATGAGGGTGACTTCTGACGTCGCTGGTGCCATCTTGTCCACCTTGTCCTGCACGATCGCCCAGAGATTTTCAATGGGCGACAGGTCTGGGCTGTTACCCGGCCATACTCCCTTCGCCCAGAAGCCAGGAAGGTTGGTCTGGCACCACTGCTGGGTCCTGGCGGCGTTGTGAGCCGGTGCACCGTCCTGCTGGAAAATGGCCTCCGACATGTCAGGCAGAAGTTTGATCGCTGTTGGTGGTCCGTTCTCCTTCCTTCTCTTCATCGCCGACGCTGCCGTTCCCTTCAGCACTTCCTCCACGTAGAAGGCTGACGTCACAGTTTGGCCGCGGGGCACTATGTGGAGGTCTGACAGGCCACGGAAGCTCATCATACCCCAGACCATGACCTTGGCCGGGTGCTTCTCGGTGACGGGACGGGCACTTCTGAGCTGTCTCGGTGACGGGCACTTCTGAGCTGTTCCTAGCCCAAACACGGTCGTTCTGGCGGTTGGGAGAGTGGAATAACTCGAACGGAGACTCGTCGGTGAAGAGCACCCGTCTCCAGTCCTGGATGGACCAGTTGATGCGGGCTTTTGCGAAGTCCAGTCGCTTGCGCCTCTGCGCTGCCGTCAGCCTGGGCTGCATGCGCAGTTTCCGCGGCTTCAGGCGAAGGCACTGCCGCAGATAGCGGTGTACGGCGGACTTGGAGGCCGGGTGCTGCTTCCCACTCAGTTTCCGCGCCAGCTTCCTCGTGGACTGGTGCCGCTTCAGCACCGACTTCGCCACCACGATTCTGGCCACTCGACTCATCGCCGTCTTCCTCCCTCTGCCCTTGTGGTTCTCTAGCGTCTCTCCCCTGCGGTCGCGGGCCATCCAGCGTTTGAGGGTCCTGGGCTCTATCGTCAGCTCCTTGGCGACCTGCACCTGGGTCATGCCGCCGTTGACCATGCCGACAGCGCGATAGCGTGTCGACAGGGCATACTCCTTCACCATGGCTGATATGCGGTCTGCTCGCCTTGCGTACCCCTCGGTAAATGACGTCTGCCGCGCCGCTGGGGCTTGGGTCAGGTCGCCAGGTGGGGTCACGTGACCAGCAAACGCGTGGCGGTGCCCTGGGGCCAGGCCCCGGTAACATTCCGCTGGTGTAACGGCGGTGCGAGGGAATTCACAACCCGCGCCAAGGGGACATCAATTTCGGGACACCCTGTATTTGACGTCTTCTGGGAGAGAAAAAAATTGTCGAACAAATTTAGAGTTATAGCGAATTTAGTGACGTCACTACACACGAGTTTTACATCAAAATCAGCTAAACGTTAACAGACCGTACCAGGGTCCTAGAATTGCTTTGGAGCTTTGGTGCGGAATGGAAAATTACGGCTAAAAATAAGCATAAAGAGTGGAAAATTCAACCAAAAGCCATTGTATTCAGCTTTATCAATGTCCAATTACCCGCTCACCAGAATGAGTTATTACCTATGCTAATTTGACCTGTCTTGTGAGGAAAACTTTGGAAAAAGGGTGGAAACATAGTATCCATAGGGTGTCGTTTTCCACCCAAATTTCCAAATGCTAGGACACTGGACCGTACACATGCCATATTTTGAGCAAAATGCAATCCAAAAACGTCAAAAGATAGCAAATGGCAAGGACTACAATATGGTTATCTCGGATTTGTGAGAGAGAAAAAATGTTTTTGACCCGAAACAAAAAATGGGGAGGGGGGAATGCCCACAAAAGAAATTTTGCGAAGATATGAAGAAAAAAACCCGGAAAATATGTTTGAGAACCACATATGGGAAACTACCATACCAAATTTCAAAATGATATCACCATTTTTACTGACTTATGACATCTAAAGTATGGGTAACTCATGAAGTCATATTTTGAAATTGCGCTTTTTGACTTTGATTGACCAGATAGACAAATAAATGCCGCCACTGTATTTCGGAGACAAAACTGGTCTAGAAACATGCCTTTGTTATCTGTATTTATCAATTACAACTGTTGACCTTCAGTGACCTGAACTTCACCTGAACTTGACATTAACTTCACGTAAATGAAGTCAGGTGGCAAAATGACTCACTATCGAATTATATGTGGAAAATAACCCATAAAACGTGTGTTGCATGACTTTTGTAGATATTTTGTGCATAGTGACCTTTTGTGACCTGACCTTGACCTTGCTTGCCCTTTGCCAACAATATCACTTTAGCTCATGCGAGATGTGTATCATATCTTTGGCAGCACCTTGGGTGATCATGGTCGTAATCGAAGGCTTTGGATGGAAAGTATGGCCCATAAACTCAAATACGTCGATTTTGACCTTTGACCTGACCGGGACCTGACATCTGACCTCACTTTGGCATTTGTGAGTATACTTTAGATTCGTCTCATTGAGAGCTTTCATTTGCCGCCTTGCGCGTCTCGCTGCGATCATTGGTTCCGAAGATAACCAGGGGGGGGGGGTAACGCCCCCCCCCCCCCCCGTCAATGGTGTTCTGCTGAGACCCCAGTCAATGCCGGGTTAATGTTCTGGAAAGTAAAAATTAAAAGTTTTGTTTTATTCCCGTTTCCGTTTGTAAACCCGTACCGCCACATATCACCACGAGACATATCACCAGCACATTTTTGTTTCAATGAAACCGAGGTCAGGGACCAGCTTGTAGCTGGTTATGTGACCTGGATTTCGTCTGCTTTATAATACCGATGTGTCGCCTAAACACACTGATACCCAATGATAACACTGCGCAATGATAACACTGATACCCAACGATAACACTGCGCTGGCGTAAAATACCAGACGGCCATATGACGGATGTGGCCTTTCCAGGCGGAGCATTGGGGCGTGGCGGCGGCGGCCCAGGTTCTGGTCTGCGGCCCTGACCCGGCCGGCCGGCCGGGGCCGGCATGGCGCACCACCGCGCCCTGCTGCGACTGTTCGCCGCCTCTTGCGCCTGCGGCTTCCTGCTGGGTCTGCTGCACGGCGGGCCAGAGTCTCCGCCTCGGCCGCCTCCGCCTCCTCCGCCGCCGCCGCTGCCGCCAGCCGGCGACCTGGCAGCGTTGTACCCGGCCTGGCTGCGGCGACATGGACTGAGTCGCGCGCCGCGCGGCCCCGGCCGGCCTGACAGCGCGTCAGAGGCCGCCGCGCTGTCCGAGCGCGTCTCGGTGCTGTGCGCAGTGCGTGAGGACGAGGCGCGCCGCGGCGCCGAGGCCGTGCGCCGCACCTGGCTGCCGCGCTGCTCGGCAGCGGTTAGCTACGGCCGGCTGGCGGCCGACTCGGTGACCGGCTCGGCGGCGGCCGGGCCGGCCCGGCTGCGCGCCCTGCTGCGCCGGCTGCACGGCCTGTTGGCGGACGGCGGACACCACTGGCTGCTGCTGGCCTCTGACACCAGCTTCGTGGTGATGCCGAACCTGCGCCGGCTGGTGGCGCCGCTGTCGCCCGACGAGCCGCACTACCTGGGCCAGCCGGCAGCGGTGTCCGGCCGCCACCTGAACCTGGCCGCCGCCGGCCTGCTGCTCAGCAGCGCCGCAGTCCGGCTGCTGCACCGTGCCGAGACAGAGGGTCGCTTCCGGTACCTGCACCCGGCGCTCGCCGAGGAGGCCGCGCTCGGTGAGAGACGGACAGCTGCAGCACCGCGGCAGAGGGCACGGCCGCGCTCTCACTGGCTGTGACCCGCTACTGGGCTGTACGGGGGGCGCTACTGGCCGCGCTCTCACTGGCTGTGACCCGCTACTGGGCTGTACGGGGCGCGCTACTGGCCGCGCTGTCACTGGCTGTGACCCGGTACTGGGCTGTACGGGGCGCGCTACTGGCCGCGCTGTCACTGGCTGTGACCCGGTACTGGGCTGTACGGGGCGCGCTACTGGCCGCGCTGTCACTGGCTGTGACCCGGTACTGGGCTGTACGGGGCGCGCTACTGGCCGCGCTGTCACTGGCTGTGACCCGGTACTGGGCTGTACGGGGCGCGCTACTGGCCGCGCTGTCACTGGCTGTGACCCGGTACTGGGCTGTACGGGGCGCGCTACTGGCCGCGCTCTCACTGGCTGTGACCCGCTACTGGGCTGTACGGGGCGCGCTACTGGCCGCGCTCTCACTGGCTGTGACCCGCTACTGGGCTGTACGGGGCGCGCTACTGGCCGCGCTGTCACTGGCTGTGACCCGGTACTGGGCTGTACGGGGCGCGCTACTGGCCGCGCTGTCACTGGCTGTGACCCGGTACTGGGCTGTACGGGGCGCGCTACTGGCCGCGCTGTCACTGGCTGTGACCCGGTACTGGGCTGTACGGGGCGCGCTACTGGCCGCGCTCTCACTGGCTGTGACCCGCTACTGGGCTGTACGGGGCGCGCTACTGGCCGCGCTGTCACTGGCTGTGACCCGGTACTGGGCTGTACGGGGCGCGCTACTGGCCGCGCTCTCACTGGCTGTGACCCGCTACTGGGCTGTACGGGGCGCGCTACTGGCCGCGCTGTCACTGGCTGTGACCCGGTACTGGGCTGTACGGGGCGCGCTACTGGCCGCGCTGTCACTGGCTGTGACCCGGTACTGGGCTGTACGGGGCGCGCTACTGGCCGCGCTGTCACTGGCTGTGACCCGCTACTGGGCTGTACGGGGCGCGCTACTGGCCGCGCTGTCACTGGCTGTGACCCGCTACTGGGCTGTACGGGGCGCGCTACTGGCCGCGCTGTCACTGGCTGTGACCCGCTACTGGGCTGTACGGGGCGCGCTACTGGCCGCGCTGTCACTGGCTGTGACCCGGTACTGGGCTGTACGGGGCGCGCTACTGGCATGGTGACTTGCTACGTTACAATGTTACATACGTTGCGGACGATAAACTGGTATTGATCAAGTGCGGATTTGGTCTAGTTCACCCTGTCACCGGACGAGTGTTTCTCACTGTTGGGGAGTTACCATTTTCAGTGACGATGTTTTGGAGTGGATGAACTCAACCCAGCGGGGTGGCTAACCAATTATGGCAATACTACGGTATGTGACGTTTTTGTTTCGGGAAGGTGGAACAAGTTTGAGGACTAGCCGCAAAATGTCATCATGTCCCCATCCCAAGATGTGCCAAATGTCAGCATGTCCCAAATCGGGTTCAAATAACGCAAGAGGCATCGGATATTTCATCTGTATTGTCTGATCTGCTGTGCGGCAGTTGGTGTGTCGGTCTGTGTGGGTCTCATGACGCCGCGTCTCCTCGGCAGGTGACATGCTGTCGGTCCTGTCGAGATCTGCTGTGCGGCTGTTGGTGTGTCGGTCTGTGTGGGTCTCATGACGCCGCGTCTCCTCGGCAGGTGACATGCTGTCGGTCCTGTCGAGATCTGCTGTGCGGCTGTTGGTGTGTCGGTCTGTGTGGGTCTCATGACGCCGCGTCTCCTCGGCAGGTGACATGCTGTCGGTCCTGTCGAGATCTGCTGTGCGGCTGTTGGTGTGTCGGTCTGTGTGGGTCTCATGACGCCGCGTCTCGGCAGGTGACATGCTGTCGGTCCTGTCGATCGCGCCGGCTGACACAAGGGACGCGCTGGGCCGGCCGCGGTTCCTGCCGGTACCGCCGAGCGCGCTACACCAGCCCTCGTCCCGGCGGCCCCGCCTGCAACCCCTCTGGCAGCACAGCGCCTACCCGCTCACCGAGGTCAGGTCAGACCCCCGCCCCCCGGTCACGGAGGGGTGCACCGAAGAGAGGCCGATGCGGGGTGATTGAGATTATATGGAATGGGTAACACATGCTGCCCCTGACTGGGTTTTTTTAGAATGAGAACTAGAGATGCAAACATGTATCCAAAACAGGAACCGGCACCGCCACCGCCACCGCCACCGCCACCGCCACCGCTCATAATAAATGAGTTGGCACCGGCATCAAGCCCGGCTACATGTGGCAGCACCCCCCAGGCCCGGCAGCCAGCAATCTGCATGTCTATTTCATTATACATTACACAATATTTTAACCCTGAACTTGTGCTGGGCCCGGCATGAGACCGGCACGCCTGAGTTCAGACGGCTTCAGGCCCGCCAGGCCTGAATTTGGGCCCGGCGCCGGCTCCGTGGTCCTGAAATTTGCATCGCTAATGAGAACTCTATAATTTACCTGTACTCAGTCATATACGTCGATCACGAAAACGGATCCGGGGAACAGGTTTCCAGGATTTGGGCCCGGATCCATTGAGATCTTATATCTGGTAAAACATTTATTGAGGTAACCACTGGGATCGAGGATCTTTGTAAATGTTCCAGCAAGGGATAGCAAAGGATCCTACAATATCCCGGGATCGGTTACCAAATGTCATCGAAAAGAAGCGTCGGATTGTTTGCAATGATGCATATAGTCCGGAGCACATAATTCTAGAGATTATTAAATGTTGCTGGAAGAATCTTGTTTGTGACTATTTGTTACATTTTTAAAACAAATGATAAAATTACTATAAACGTACATGTAATTCCGTTGGATAGACCAGTGGCCTTTCTCATAAAGGTTTGGTAGTACAATTTTGTAGTATAGTTGTAAGATTGTGTAGTATAGTTGTAAAATTGTGTTTCATAAAGCAAAAACTACTACTTACTACACTCGAGACTTTACAACTTTACAACTCTTCTATGTTACTACTAGTTGTTGTAGGCGAGCTATGGCATATTTGAGCATGATGAATATAAGTATGTGAATAAATAACCTTCTGCTCATGTTATATATTAATTAAACTTGAAATCGGTATACAAAATTACATTAATATATTTCGACTTTCGTCATCTTCAGAAGATGACGAAAGTCTTAATCTTAATTCAGAAATCTTAATTCAGAAGATTCTGAAGATGACGCAAGTCGAAATATATTAATGTAATTTTGTATACCGATTTCAAGTTTAATTAAGATATAACATGAGCAGAAGGTTATTTATTCACATACTTATGTTACTACTAGTTAGTAAGCAAATTAACGCGTTCAATTTCATAATGGTCAGCTGATTTTCCGACGGTAGTAGAATTGTAAAAAAATATTTACAACTCTACTACCAAATAAACACATGCTCCTTTCCGTAGTAAAAACTTATGGACCAGCCAGTCTTTATCTCGCCCTATACCTACCACTCGTGAACGGTATGGAAGATGAGAGAAGAGAGAGGAGAAGAAACAGACGAATATTTAGAGAACGGATCAACGTGACGTGGGATGTGCCTGAATCATTTAGGTGAGTTTTTCGCTGTACGGCTGTAGCAGTGATGTTTGGTGGAAATGTTGGCATGATATTGGCAATGAGATTATTTACTTAACGTTATCATCATAGGCAGGTAATTATGATATATCCATTTGAAGCACAACAAAATGTATGGTTTCTTCAATCAACATAAATGTTGCACATCTCATGACTCGATTATCAGAAATGACTTGCCAGCATTAGTGGATCCAGGGGGGGGGGGGCGGCCATGCTAGGCCATGCTAGGCAAGTCTTTTCGCCATGTGAAGAACGGCAGTCCAGTGTCGTGTTCTTGTTTGTTTGCCGCCCGCATTTCGAAAATTGCCGAACATGAACAAACATGTAAGTCGGTCAAGTGCAGTTTTAATAATCGCGTTATCAGTGGAAGTACTTGCGGAGGCGGAGGCGGGGGGCACGGGGGTCATGCACCCCCTAAGCAAAATAAATTTACACTTGATAAAATTAGATTCTCTGACCACCCGACCCGACCCCCCCCCCCCCCCCCCCCCCCCCCCCCCCCCCCCCCAGTCAACAACATATGTCTGAGGAGCGAAAATTGTTTCTACCAACGACGTGCCCCCCTCCCTGATAAAAATCCTGACCATGTGCCAGGGGGGGGGGTCGCCGATTAACGAAACTGTCTCAGTATCCGAAGAAGAAATAGTAAAATCGTACCACTTTGATATGCATTCTCTATAGGTACGCAAAGTCTTTCAAAATTTTCGTTATCCTCAAGAGACAATTATTCCAAATCAATTGTTTTACTTACATGTCAAATAAATTATCACATTTCACAACCAAACTACGGACGAATAGGAAAATAATTCACAATCATGTGTAAGATGAATCTTATTGCCGGGCTCCACTGCGCGCTTTTGCAATTTATCGCTTCGCTTTTACGTTTTATCAGGTCGACTTTGCGTTTTCTCACGTTCATAAAAATGTTAACTACGTGTTAATATACAGTGCAGGCTCCACCGAACGAAATGAGAAAGTGAATAAATGAAAAAGTGCGTAATCGGTACGGTAAACCTCAAAATCTAAACGGAAAAGTGCAAAAGTGTAACCAGAAAACGTCTTATCAACACGCAAAAACGAAAAAATGAGAAAGGATAAAAACGAGAAAATGTTTGATCAGTTGAAAGTGTTTGCACTTTTGAAGTTTGCTGTGCTCATCATGCCACCTTTCAAGTGATTTGTGGCTGTGTTTCAGGCGAATATTTGCAAAGAAGCTACTTGCCGTATTTAAACTACTCCTGCCACCTTGCGTTTGCAAAGAAAGCTGAGCTTCTGAACTCGCCGTTGCGTAATGTAAACAAAACATTCCGATGGCCATCTTTGCGTGTGTCGGGCGGTTGGTTCCGTTGTGGCAGTGTCAAGCGGTTTCAACTTGTGTGTGTTTCAAGCGGCTTCAACTTGATTTCATGAATGTTAGGAGTTCAAGTCACAAGTGAGAGGAAGCTGGGGAATTTAAAAGTGATCTGTGTTTCCCTAATAGCCATTCAATGAGCTGCGGAGTGGCAAGAGGTCGCTTGTGAATGAACAAATTGAAGCCCGCGGTTTAGCCCGCCAGCGTGCAAACTGCAAATCATCAGTGGAGTCGCTTTGACTCGCTTACGATGCATACCTACATATTTGTATGATTGTTGGAATCTAACCGAGCTCTGCCATACACACAACAGGTATTTACCATGCTCATATATTGATACATACCTATTCAATTAAGCTTTGTGCGCAGCGGAACAACGATTGTTGACGTTTTGTATGCAAGTTATTCCTGGGAAATTACATCGTTTGTGCTTCGTCTCGTCTTTAATTAGAGAAAAATTTGATACGGCGAAAAAGCCACCTGACGGGGCTTCGAACCCGCAATCTTCGGATAACCATACAATTTTGATCAGCGCCTATAACCTCGGCCACTGATGCAACAGGTACCGGAGTGGGAAATAAGCAGTATAGTTGAGGAAGGGTGAGACAAAAGGTCAAAACTACAATGTAGTGCGGGTTTCATGTAAGAAAACTTTATCTTGGATCACAATATCGCGGCGAAACAAAAATATTGTGATAATCCGATTGACAGTTCCACCCGTCTCGGAAGTTCCCTAACGAAGTGTGTCACGTGAAACATATGTCAATGCTTGAGGAAACGATAAAGCGCAAAAGCTAGAAAGTGTAAAAATGTAAAAGCGACACGATACAACGATAAATCGAAAAAATGCATCACGCAAAAGTGCACAGTGGAGCCTGAACTTTAGCATATGCTCACCTCCTTCCTCTCTCGGATTTCTTTAAACAGCGCTGTCTTCTTTGTCCGTTTCAGCGTATTAGGTTTCATAGTAGATAGTAGTACTTAGCAATTTAATATATCGGAAAGTCAATGAAGTAAAAAGCGACAAGAAACCAAAGCAAACTCACTTCGCGGTGCATCACACTGTTTATTTAATTTGCGCAGCAATCCAAGGTCATATCCTTTTGTAATGTTCTGACTACTACCTTTTAAGTTTGGCTATATTAAATTGTTTCGTTTGTTCTTTAGGTTTGTTGTTTTCGTTTGCATACAATGATATATCTCCTTTTAAAAATATTAGAATGCTTTTTCGTATTTCGTTTCATTTTTACCAATATATCACAGCAATTTTTAAAGTCCTTGTTTTGTCTTTCACGCAGCAGATTACTATCATGCCATTTTTACTAACCTACAACAATACAAAGTACTACGCTTTATGAAATACGCGACAGTAGTAAGTAGTAATCTTGAAACTACAATTCTACTACAGTAGTAATATTGTGAAAATTATTTATGAGAAAGGCCACTGGTGGGTTGATGGATCCAATTAGAATGATAATTATGTAATTTTGTTGGAACTGGATATGCTGAAAATGCCATCGAAAGATCGACTGGGATGCAAGTTGCACTGTTGCAGCGTGTCGTGGAATCGGGTGATCTTATATCCGTCTTTGTTGCAGCGTGTCGTGGAATCGGGTGATCTTATATCCGTCTTTGTTGCAGCGTGTCGTGGAATCGGGTGATCTTATATCCGTCTTTGTTGCAGCGTGTCGTGGAATCGGGTGATCTTATATCCGTCTTTGTTGCAGCGTGTCGTGGAATCGGGTGATCTTATATCCGTCTTTCTTATCCGATCTTATATCCGTCTTTGGATGTTGTTTGGTAATGTCGGAGCTAAGATCGGTTTCTGGAATCGACGCGTATATAGTCTGTCTATAATGGAGGAGAACTGCCGTGCGAATTTTGTCTGTAATACAACGCCACCAAATGTCGGAGACATCGCGGCTCCTGGCCACCAGCCAGTGAAGACAATCATCTGCTTTCTGACATTTTTATCCTGGGAGCGAAAATTCGGAAGCGTTACTAGTTGCGTAATGTTAAGCCCCAATAGTCCAATCTAGCCCAATGTAATACACCAAAGTAAATGTTCAAATGACGCAGTACGCAGTGTAGCCTGTCCTGTCCGGCTTCTGTGACGCTGCTGGCGCTGATCCGGCTGTGTATATATTGTGTCGGTATTTATCAGGACTGGTACGGATTGACGTTTGTGTGGCTATTGTGTCGGTATTTATCAGGACTGGTACGGGTTGACGTTTGTGTGTATATTGTGTCGGTATTTATCAGGACTGGTACGGGTTGACGTTTGTGTGTATATTGTGTCGGTATTTATCAGTACTGGTACGGGTTGACGTTTGTGTGTATATTGTGTCGGTATTTATCAGGACTGGTACGGGTTGACGTGTGTGTGGCTATTGTGTCGGCATTTATCAGGACTGGTACGGGTTGACGTTTGTGTGTATATTGTGTCGGCATTTATCAGGACTGGTACGGGTTGACGTTTGTGTGTATATTGTGTCGGTATTTATCAGGACTGGTACGGGTTGACGTTTGTGTGGCAATTGTGTCGGTATTTATCAGGACTGGTACGGGTTGACGTTTGTGTATATAGTGTGTCGGTATTTATCAGGACTGGTACGGGTTGACGTTTGTGTATATTGTCGGTATTTATCAGGAATGGTACGGGTTGACGTTTGTGTATATATTGTGTCGGTATTGATCAGGACTGGTACAGGTTGACGTTTGTGTGGCTATTGTGTCGGCATTTATCAGGACTGGTACGGGTTGACGTTTGTGTGTATATTGTGTCGGTATTTATCAGGACTGGTACGGATTGACGTTTGTGTGGCTATTGTGTCGGTATTTATCAGGACTGGTACGGGTTGACGTTTGTGTGGCTATTGTGTCGGTATTTATCAGGACTGGTACGGGTTGACGTTTGTGTGTATATTGTGTCGGTATTTATCAGGACTGGTACGGGTTGACGTTTGTGTGTATATTGTGTCGGTATTTATCAGAACTGGTACGGGTTGATGTTTGTGTGTATATTGTGTCCGTATTTATCAGGACTGGTACGGGTTGACGGCCCGCTGGTCTTCTCAGGAGACGGTCTGCTGTTCCTCGGAGGTGGTGTCGTTCGGCCGGGTCGCCTGGAGCCGCATCTACCTGCTGGAGTACCTGATCCACCACGTCACCACTGAGCGCGGCACCAGTCCCGCCTAGGGCCGGCACCACCGACCGGGCGGGGCAGCGCGGCACCAGTCCCGCTCACCAGAGCACCACTGAACGCGGCACCAGTCCCGCCTAAGGCCGGCACCACCGACCGGGCGGGGCAACGCGGCACCAGTCCCGCCCAGTGGAGTCACTTCTGAGTTGTGCCTCCGTGACCAAGTGGTCTCCACTAGACTGAGAATGCCGATTGCACGAACCGTCTCCTTCCCGTGTTAAGGCCATGACGTTCATGTGGGCAT
>JAXIVJ010000941.1:20000-25000 GCA_036785665.1 Chirona hameri | reverse complement strand
CTCGTCTCGCAGTCGCTGCGCGTCGTCGGGCCGCTCACCGTGAAACTTGTAGAGGCTGCCCATCTGGTCGAGGATCAGACCGATCGAGTCTCCCAGCGAGCGCGGACACTCGAGGAAGCGCTGGATCATCAGATCGAACACGGGCAGGAACCGGAGGCACACGTTGCTGAAGTAGACGGGCAGGCTCTGGTAGGCCTGGGCGTTCTTACCCTGCTGCTCGGCCAGCACGTCCTCCGGAGCGAAGCGCTCCGGGAACGCCTGGTGGAACGCCAGGTGCTTCTCGTGCCTGCCGGGCGGGAGACAGAGTGTCAGGGGACGCCAGGTGCTTCTCGTGCCTGCCGGGCGGGAGACAGAGTGTCAGGGGACGCCAGGTGCTTCTCGTGCCTGCCGGGCGGGAGACAGAGTATCGGGGGACGGTCGGGGCCGGCTGGCTGGACGGGCCGGTACGTCACTCCGTGGTCACGGCAGTCACCGCAGAGACTGACGCCAATCGGCCGGACGGACGGTTACTTCCGCCGGACAACCGCCTAACGTCACCACACTCACTGACGTCACATACTCACTGACGTCACCCACACACACTGACGTCACATACTCACTGCAGAGCGCACCACCATACTCCACAGTCTGTACAGGCCCACACCAAGGGCAGTCTCCGCCCCACACACACCAGTTATCCTGCTGCCAGTGCAGGCCCACACCAAGGGCAGTCTCCGCCCCACACACACCAGTTATCCTGCTGCCAGTGCAGACCCACACCAAGGGCAGTCTCCGCCCCACACACACCAGTTATCCTGCTGCCAGTGCAGGCCCACACCAAGGGCAGTCTCCGCCCCACACACACCAGTTATCCTGCTGCCCGTGCAGACCCACACCAAGGGCAGTCTCCGCCCCACACACACCAGTTATCCTGCTGCCAGTGCAGACCCACACCAAGGGCAGTCTCCGCCCCACACACACCAGTTATCCTGCTGCCAGTGCAGACCCACACCAAGGGCAGTCTCCGTCCCACACCAAGGGCAGTCTCCGCCCCACACACACCAGTTATCCTGCTGCCAGTGCAGACCCACACCAAGGGCAGTGTCCGCCCCACACACGCCAGTTATCCTGCTGCCAGTACAGCCCCACACCAAGGGCAGTCTCCGCCCCACACACATCAGTTATCCTGCTGCCAGTGCAGACCCACACCAAGGGCAGTCTCCGCCCCACACACACCAGTTATCCTGCTGCCAGTGCAGACCCACACCAAGGGCAGTCTCCGCCCCACACACACCAGTTATCCTGCTGCCAGTGCAGACCCACACCAAGGGCAGTCTCCGACCCACACCAAGGGCAGTCTCCGCCCCACACCAAGGGCAGTCTCCGCCCCACACACACACACACCAGTTATCCTGCTGCCAGTGCAGACCCACACCAAGGGCAGTCTCCGCCCCACACACACCAGTTATCCTGCTGCCAGGGCAGTCTCCGCCCCACACACACCAGTTATCCTGCTGCCAGTGCAGACCCACACCAAGGGCAGTCTCCGCCCCACACACACCAGTTATCCTGCTGCCAGTGCAGACCCACACCAAGGGCAGTCTCCGCCCCACACCAAGGGCAGTCTCCGCCCCACACCAAGGGCAGTCTCCGCCCCACACCAAGGGCAGTGTCCGCCCCACACACGCCAGTTATCCTGCTGCCAGTACAGCCCCACACCAAGGGCAGTCTCCGCCCCACACACACCAGTTATCCTGCTGCCAGTGCAGACCCACACCAAGGGCAGTCTCCGCCCCACACACACCAGTTATCCTGCTGCCAGTGCAGACCCACACCAAGGGCAGTCTCCGCCCCACACACACCAGTTATCCTGCTGCCAGTGCAGACCCACACCAAGGGCAGTCTCCGCCCCACACACACCAGTTATCCTGCTGCCAGTGCAGACCCACACCAAGGGCAGTCTCCGCCCCACACACACCAGTTATCCTGCTGCCAGTGCAGACCCACACCAAGGGCAGTCTCCGCCCCACACACACCAGTTATCCTGCTGCCAGTGCAGACCCACACCAAGGGCAGTCTCCGCCCCACACACACCAGTTATCCTGCTGCCAGTGCAGACCCACACCAAGGGCAGTCTCCGCCCCACACACACCAGTTATCCTGCTGCCAGTGCAGACCCACACCAAGGGCAGTCTCCGCCCCACACCAAGGGCAGTGTCCGCCCCACACACGCCAGTTATCCTGCTGCCAGTACAGCCCCACACCAAGGGCAGTCTCCGCCCCACACACACCAGTTATCCTGCTGCCAGTACAGGCCCACACCAAGGGCAGTCTCCGCCCCACACCAAGGGCAGTGTCCGCCCCACACACACCAGTTATCCTGCTGCCAGTACAGCCCACACCAAGGGCAGTCTCCGCCACACACACACCAGTTATCCTGCTGCCAGTACAGGCCCACTCCAAGGGCAGTCTCCGCCCCACACCGAGGGCAGTGTCCGCCCCACACACACCAGTTATCCTGCTACCAGTACAGACCCACACCAAGGGCAGTCTCCGCCCCACACACACCAGTTATCCTGCTGCCAGTACAGCTCCACACCAAGGGCAGTCTCCGCCCCATACACACCAGTTATCCTGCTGCCAGTAGCGCGGGTCGTTCTCCGAGACGAACTTGCCGATGCGCTCGATGAACTCTGAAGGCCGAGTCAGCATCAGCCGCTGGATCAGGATGGAACACAGCCGCAGCTCGTTCGTCTCGTTCGGCCGCAGCACCTGTCAGACAGAGCCGGCGCCACGTCACTCGGCGGACGCCACCCGGGGCGACGTGACGGGTGTGACGTGTGACGTGACGGGTGTGACGTGTGTGACGTGACATGTGGGACGTAACGAGTGGCATGTGACGTGACGGGTGTGACGTAACGTGTCATGTGACGTAACGAGTGTCATGTGACGTGACAGGTGTGATGAAGTAGCGTCATCCGGGGTGACGCTTCACAAAACAAAACACGACCTCTTGAGCACCGCCTCCCAGCGATCCACAGTCGTCCTACTTTGCGTGTCACTGATGCCGAAAATAGGGGGGGGGGGCGGCTCCTATGCAGTAACGCACCAGACAGAGGATGAGACGATCGATGGGGACGATGTTGTACGTCCAGACGAGCTTGTGCACGCCGTCCACACACTTCTTGAAGAAGGCGCCGTCGGCGGAAGTGCTGAGCACATGGATCAGGTAGTCGCAAAAGGTGCGGATATGTGCTGTGAGCGCCTTGGGCCCGCCTCGCTCCAGCACCCTGGACGGAGGAGGCCACAGTCAGCCACACACACACACACACTCGTACTGACGCACAGTTTGCACCAAAACGTCATTCACATTTTTGGCAAAATAGACTATACAAGACACATTCAAAACACACACACACACACTTTTTTTCTTCAAAGGATGTTGACACCATGCGAACCATCGGTTCAAATATAACACAATCGCCCGATGGCTTTGTCGAACAATTCTCAGCAACGGAAATGCTTTTCCACGTCGTCTATCCACAACAAAGCCAGGTGTGTCTGTCTGCGCGTCCAAAGCCAGGTGTGTCTGTCTCCGCGTCCAAAGCCAGGTGTGTCTGTCTGCGCGTCCAAAGCCAGGTGTGTCTGTCTGCGCGTCCAAAGCCAGGTGTGTCTGTCTGCGCGTCCAAAGCCAGGTGTGTCTGTCTCCGCGTCCAAAGCCAGGTGTGTCTGTCTCCGCGTCCAAAGCCAGGTGTGTCTGTCTGCACGTCCAAAGCCAGGTGTGTCTGTCTCCGCGTCCAAAGCCAGGTGTGTCTGTCTCCGCGTCCAAAGCCAGGTGTGTCTGTCTCCGCGTCCAAAGCCAGGTGTGTCTGTCTCCGCGTCCAAAGCCAGGTGTGTCTGTCTGCACGTCCAAAGCCAGGTGTGTCTGTCTGCACGTCCAAAGCCAGGTGTGTCTGTCTCCGCGTCCAAAGCCAGGTGTGTCTGTCTCCGCGTCCAAAGCCAGGTGTGTCTGTCTGCGCGTCCAAAGCCAGGTGTATCTGTCTCCGCGTCCAAAGCCAGGTGTGTCTGTCTCCGCGTCCAAAGCCAGGTGTGTCCGTCTCCGCGTCCAAAGCCAGGTGTGTCTGTCTGCGCGTCCAAAGCCAGGTGTGTCTGTCTGAGCGTCCAAAGCCAGGTGTGTCTGTCTCCGCGTCCAAAGCCAGGTGTGTCTGTCTCCGCGTCCAAAGCCAGGTGTGTCTGTCTGCGCATCCAAAGCCAGGTGTGTCTGTCTGCGCGTCCGTCCGCCTGCAGAGTGCGGCGGCCGTGAGGCGGGCTGACCCGGCCCTGACTGACTACCCACTTGTAGGCGATGCTGGTGATCCGGTTGGTCTCCAGCAGCATCTGCCACAGGAGGCAGATGAAGAACGAGTGCGGCCCCTGGATGGTGAAGTGGGCGATGATGTCGTTCTCGTTGTTCATCGACATGTACTTGCGGTACTCTTCGTTCACCATGCTCTGCAATGTAAAATACGGTCACATGGTAAGAAGCATAGTGGGGGTGATGGGAGGTGGCGAACATTACAGACAGACCTTACAGCATAGGTGTCGATTTATATACTTTTGGGGGCCCTCGCCCTCGCCCCCCCCCCCCCATGTTGAGTTCGCCCCCAATAATGCTCTCCCCTCTCCCCCCCCCCCCCCCTCCCGCCAATGACGTGCTCTCGGCCTCCCAATACTTTCCGTCCTTAGATTACTTGACACATAGGTACAGGCATAGGTGTCGATTTATATACTTTTGGAGTGGCCCTCGTCCCCCCCCCCCCCCCCCAATGTTTTCTGGCCACTGGCGTATCCAAGAAGCCCGAAGGGCAAACCTCCCAAATCGTCTGAAGTCGGCCAACAAATGGCGCATTTCCTAATTTAAATGCAAATCTATGCAATTTTTACGAAGGGAAGTTTGTTTTAAATCACCTATTCATGCATGCAAAAGCGAAATCCGATGATGGTTTTAGAATTGTGTGACTTTGGGCTTTGACCCCTCCAAA
>JAXIVJ010000941.1:0-5000 GCA_036785665.1 Chirona hameri | reverse complement strand
TGTATGTATGTATGTATGTATGTATGTATGTCGGTCTGTCTGTGTGTGGCTGCCCGGGTCAGTCTGTGGCCGTTGCCTGCCCTCTGCCTCCCCTCCCTCGCGCGCGTGTGCCACCTTGAGCTGCTGTTTGTCGTCGCGCTGGCCCGGGTACTGGCTGAAGAACTCTCTGACGGGTGCCGGGAACAGCTCGAGCGTGTGTCGTGGCCAGACGTGCGGCGTGGCCTGCATCACGGCGGCGAGGATGTCGCGGCACCACAGCCCCGTCACGCCGTCATTGCCTGCCGCACCGAGACACACGGCAGACACGTCAGACACGTCAGACATGGCAGCCACGGCAGACACGTCAGACACGTCAGACACGTCAGACACGTCAGACACGGCCGACACGTCAGCCACGTCAGACACGGCCGACACGTCAGCCACGTCAGCCACGTCAGACACGGCAGACACGTCAGCCACGTCAGACACGGCCGACACGGCCGACACGTCAGCCACGTCAGACACGGCCGACACGTCAGCCACGTCAGACACGGCAGACACGTCAGACACGTCAGCCACGTCAGACACGTCAGCCACGTCAGACGCGTCAGACACGTCAGACGCGTCATACAGCCGACTGGTATATACTCACCATGTCCGTATATAGAGTATATACACAGTGCATATATCAGCTGATACCGCATTGAGAATATACGCAAATAAAACTGTACGCTACTGTGAAACGTGAATCACCGTCAACATTTACGAAAGCGTACGTGCTGATGGGTATATACTGATAATTATGTATTTAAGCATTACGTAGGTCATCAGATGAAGTTGTTACGCCTAAATGACCCCAACACTTAAAATGATGGAATGCCTAACGACATACTGACATTAATAGAGGAAAGCACACAGTCTACAGCTAAATATCCGTAAACACAGAACACATTCCGAAACATGCATCACACAAAACTACAAACACCACTCTCAACGTCAAGTCAATGCAGTTCCAAACAGGAGAGATCTACGAGAGAAAGGTGCCCACACCAGCGTCTGAAAACGGTGACATACGGCAGGCAACGAGCGTAGACACAGGAGACCGAAGAGACGGGAGAGACGGGAGGAGCCGGGAGGAGCCGGGAGATATGGGAGAGACGGGAGAGATGGGAGAGACGGGAGAAGACAGCACAGACAGGGGCGGCTAGCCACAGGCGGAGGGACGGAGAGACGGAGAGAGAAAGTCCAGCTCATCAGAGTATGATCGCCATGACATGCGGCGGCTGTCAGCGTCCACCAGCCAGTTAGTCAGCAGTATAGCGGAGGCGGCGGCGGGACAGCAGAGACCGCGGGTGACACCGGGAGGTAACAGAGCAGCCAGACAGACGGAGCGGAGTGGCAGGCGGAGCGACAGGCAGGCAGGCGGTCAGGCAAGCGGGCAGGCAGGCGGTCAGGCAGGCGGTGGCTTAGCTGGCTACAAACACAGGCGCGCGCGGGCGCCGGTCAGGGTACCAGCCGCGGGCGGTGGGTGGCCGGCACGTCAGCCGCAGCACGCCTACCTGGCCGGGCGTCGCAGCCTGCGGGACAGACACACACGCACACACACGCACACACACACGCACACCAGGTCAGCCGTGGATCAGGCGGCAGCGCGGTCCAGCGGGGCGGCGGCGGCGGGGGCGGGGGCACACGGCGGAGGGACGGCGCAGGTACCGACTGCCGCGGCCGGCGGTACACCCTGCCAGGCCGGCCTGCCCTCAGTCTCTGATCAGAGGACGGCCCTGGCTGACGCGACCGCCGGCCGTCAGCGCGCCCGCGCCTGTCCAGCCTCCGCCGGGTGCCCACTGAAACCCGACTCCGACAAGCTCGGGGGAACACACCCAAGGCGCGGCGGCGGCGGCGGCGGTACAGCAGAACAAGCGGACAGAGCCCTGAACACATCCAGTGGGGTGTACACAGCCGGCGCCCGGGAGGGTTCAACAGCCGACTGCCGCCGCACTATGGGACGGATCGCCTTCAAAATGTCTCTTAATTCGAAAAATGAAACCTCAATTTTGAGGACGATAGAGACGGACTTCTGTGCCAAATTGACCGGCGCATCGAGTGGTAGCATTTGTTTTGGCGTTCAACTATTGTTATGTGGAAAAAGTTACCTCAAAATCAGGCAACGTCGCCCAAGCAGCGTGCGCACTTGGAGTAGCCGAGTGAACTACCTTAAACTTAACCCGCGCGGCGCTGGGGTCTCCAGCCGAACGCGCGGCGCTGGGGGTGGTAAATTTTACCCCCCCCCCCTCGTATCTTCCGAACCAATAACCGCAGCGAGACGCGCAATGCGGCGATCGCAAGCTCTCAACGAGAAGAATCGAATGCATACTCGAAATTCTTAAAATAAGGTCACATGTCAGGTCATGGTCAGGTCAAATGTAAAATGTAAGTATTTGAGTTTTTGGGCTATACTTTCCATCCAAAGCCTTATATTGCAACCATTATCTCACAAAGTGCTCCAGAGTGTATAATGCATTTCCCGCATAAGTAAAAGTGAAATTGTAAGCAAAGGTCAAGGTCAAGGTCAGGTCACACAAGGTCACAGGTCTACGAAAGCCATGCGACACATGTTGTATGGGTTATTTTACACGTATAATTCGATAGAAGCAGCCATTTTCACAGCCTGACACCATATAATCGTCCTCAGGTCAAGGTCAGGTCACAATAAGGTCAAAATTTGAAATTGATTAATTAAATAAACATTGCATGTTTCTAGACTAGTTTTGTCTTCGAAATACAGTGGTGGCATTTATTTGTCTGTATCTAGTCAGTAAAAGCCCAAAAACGCAATTTAAAAAAATGACGCCATGAGTTACTTGTTCTTAGAGCCATAAGTCAGTCAAAAATAAAGAAATTGCTTTGAAATTTGGTTTGAACATCGTTCATACTCGGTTCTCTAATATATCTTCCGTTTTTTTTGAAAATCTTCAGACAAAAAACTTTTGTGGAAATTCTTCCCCCAAAATCAGTTTTTTTGCATTTTGGGGGTCAAAAAACCAAAATTGTGAAAATCTGAGATAGCCATGGCAAAGACAATGTAATTTTCCTTCTTTTGAAGCCTTTTATTTGCAATTTGCAGTAACACGCTATTTTCTACGATTTGTCAAACATTTAACGTTTTTTCACCGAAAATGACATGGCATGACGTCACTAAAACGTCATTATCTGCCACAAATTTTCACGAATTTAAAAAAAAAAAATGGCAGAAGACGTAGAATTGATGCACCATAAGCTACCGTAAGTTTCACTTTGATATCTTTCATAGTTGTCAAGTTATGGAGAAAATCCGGGAGGGGGGGTAAAATTTACCCCCCCCCCCCCCCCAGCGCCGCGCGGGTTAATCATTCATTATGCGCATAATGTATCATTCTATGGTAAAACTAAGCATACCAACGTAAACGTGGGTCTTTCAGCGTACATATACACCCTTAATCGAATTTCGAAGTTAATGTTTAAGCATGTTAGAAACACTTGCAATATCGCTTACAATGCTGACTCATTTTATTTTATATCCTCATTTGCATGCACTCCTACAAAAAAAAAATCGCCGCCAGTCATCGCCAAGTTTTTGCCATGATTTATGACAGAAACATCATGCCAAAGTGTTGCAAAAGGATGTTTTTGCTTCTGTTTGTTTTTCTGTGAGATATGTCAGTTTGCAGTTAGCGTTTACCGGTCGGCCGGTGCGGCTCTCGCATGCGGCGAGGCCGTGTCGTCTTAGGTTGAGTGCGGGCCACCCAAGGCTATCGCGAGAGATGTTGGATTAGTTGAGTCGCGGTGGTTGCCATGGTAACGGCTCAAACGTTGCCTGAGGCAAATTGACCGGGGCTGGCCAGGGCCCTGGCAGGTCACGGTCGAACGGCTTCAGTCGTTAGTTGCGTGCGTGTGCGGGTAATTTTGACCCCATTTCGCGTTTCAAAGCTCTGACATTGACGGTGAGCAAACACTTATACGTTTGCCTCAAATGACGCCTGTATGACGTCATAATGTGGGACAAATTGACTTAAATTTATATTTGACATGAAAACAAAAATCAGATTCGAACTCAGTGCATCAAGTAACCCCTGTAACCGTAAAATCATCGCAGTTGTATCTTTAACTGAATTAAAGAGTCCTTTTGAAGGCGATCCGTGCCCTAGTGCGGCGGGGCGACACGGGACACGGGACGCCGCCAGGTGGAGCAGCCGCTGCTCAGCGCCGTCCACAGCTCGGCGAGGAGGCCGCTTCACCAGCGGTCAGCACACATCACAGGCCGGGGCGTTCAGCGTCAGTATCAACAGCGGATCTGGCAGACACCCGCACAGCGCCCAGCGCCCAGCGCCCAGCGCGGCCCACTCGGCGTCCATTCAGTGTGGCTATGGACGGCACCGGGTCACCCAGTGAGCGCCCGCGTCCCACCGCGCCCAGCACAAGCGGCCTGCAGCCGGCGGGCAGACAGGTCCGGTCGTCACCCACCTGTGATGTGGAGCGCGCGCACGATGTTGAGCACCAGCGCACGATTCAGCTCCTCTGAGTCCGAGGAGACGATCGACTTGGGCTCGTTGATGAAGCGGGCCAGCTGCGCCTGAATCTCAGAGTTGCCCAGACCGCTGATGATGCGCAGCGCCGTGCTCTCCAGGCTGACGAGACACACAGGCACGAGGCTTAGCACCGGCACGGCACGGGACTTAACACAGGCACGACACGGGGCTTAACACAGGCACGACACGGGGCTTAACACAGGCACGGCACGGGGCTTAACACAGACACAACACGGGGATTAACACAGACACGGCACGGGGCTTAACACAGGCACGACACGGGCTTAACACCGACACGGCACGGGGATTAACACCGACACGGCACGGGGCTGACAAGACACACATACACGGCACGTGGCTGACAAGACACACGTGCACGGCACGGGGTTTAACACATGCACGGTACGGGGCTTAACACAGACACGACACGGGGCTTAATACAGGCACGATACGGGG